>PVKC010034845.1:0-13619 GCA_004027635.1 Crocidura indochinensis
CATTCCACTGTCTTCTTGCTTGAAGTATTTCATATGGGAGATCTGGTTTGATTCTAATGTTCCTTCCTTTGTATGTGAGGGTTTTTTTCTCCCTTATTGCTTTAAGTAGGTCGCCTTTCTCTTTGTTTCTTACCATTTGAATTACTATGTGTCTTGGAGTTGGTTTGTTAGGGTCAATTTTGTTGGGGACCCTTTTAACCTCCTGGATTCGCCCACGTGCGTCTTTCCAGAGGGTGGGAAAATTTTCTGCTATTATCTCCCTGGCTAATTGTTCTTCCCCTTTATCTGTTTCCTCCCCTTCTGGTATACCTATAATTCTTAGATTGTTTCTTTTGTCTCTGTTCATTAAATACTGGACTTTTACTTCCAGTGCTTTACCTTCTATTTCTTTGTTGGCGTCTTTGTTATATTTTGCTTGCAGTTTATCTTTGAGTTGTTCTATGTGATTCTCAAGCTGTGCAATTCTGCTCTTCTGGCTTTCTACAGTTTTATGAATTTCTTTTAAGTCTGTATGTATGGAGTCTTTCATATTTTGTAGTAATTCTTGTTTAAATTGGTTCATTTGTTTATCTATTGCTTTATTGTAATCTCTGGTCAGTGTGTCTTTCATTTCTTCTAGCATGGCTTGAAATTCTATTCTTATGGCTGCTTTTAGGTCTTCCTCTCTTGGATCTGTGCATTTTGGTGGGCTTGGGAACTTGTTCTGATTCCTTTCCATCTCCCCTGTTGTTAATGTTTTCCTTGATTTAACCATCTTCCTTTGCATTTATTGGCTTGACTTGGAGTGCATTGCCTTCAGGTTTCAGCCTGCTTTTGCCACCTGTGGTGTGGGGCTGAGTCTCTTCTCGGGATGTGGCTCTATGTGAGTATGTAGGGTGCTGTCCCTGTGTTTTGGACCTTCCCTCCTCTTCAGTCAAGCCTGGCCAGTCGCTACCTCCTTCAAGCCAGATTGTGCTGATTCAATCTCTTGTCTGTCATCAGAGATCGATGTTTCCTTGGAAAGCCGCTTTCCACCCGCTCCATTCAGTGCCCTCCTGAGCTCACTGTGGTCTGTTCCAGGAGCTCAAAGGTTCCCTTGGATGGCCGCTTTCCACCCACTCTGGTCGGCGCCCTCCTGAACTCCCTCTGGCCTGTTCCAGGGACTCAAGGTTCCCTTGGATGACCGCTTTCCACCCACTCTGGTCGGCACCCTCCTGAACTCCCTCTGGCCTGTTCCAGGGACTCAAAGTTCCCTTGGATGGCCGCTTTCCACCCACTCCGGTCGGCGCCCTCCTGAGCTCACCCTGGTCTGTTCCAGGAGCTCAAAGGTTCCCTTGGATGGCCCTTTCCACCCACTCAGGTCGGCACCCTCCTGAGCTCACCCAGGTCTGTTCCAGGGACTCAGGGTTCCCTTGGCTGGCCGCTTTCCACCCGATCCAGTCGGCGCCCTCCTGAACTCCCTCTGGCCTGTTCCAGAGGCTCAAGGTTCCCTTGGATGGTCGCTTTGCAACCACTCTGGTCGGCGCCCTCCTGAACTCCCTCTGGCCTGATCCAGAGGCTCAAAGTTCCCTTGGATGGTTGCTTCTCTTTCTCTTTCTTTCTTCCTTCCTCCCTCACTCTCTTCTTTCTTTCTTTCTTTCTTTCTTTCTTTCTTTCTTTCCTTCCTTCCTTCCTTCCTTCCTTCCTTCCTTCTTTCTTTCTTTCTTTCTTTCTTTCTTTCTTTCTTTCTTTCTTTCTTTCTTTCTTTCTTCCTCCTTCTGATGTTTAAATGGCACTTTATCTCCATCTGGTGGCTAAATAGGGCACATAATACAACAGGAACTCTAATGATTAAACTCAAATAAGGGAAGTCACAAAGTAGTAGTTGAAGAACAAAAAACACTGATTACTTCTTTTCTACCTTCCTTCCTCCCTCCCTCTCTCGTTTCTTTCTTCCTTCCTCCCTCCCTCCATCTCTCCTTTCTTCCTTCCTTCCTTCCTCCTCCCTCTTTTCTTTCTTTCTTTCTCTTTCTTCTTTCTTTCTCTCTTTCTTTCTTTCTTTCTTCGTTCATCTATTTCTCTTTCCTCCCTCCCTTCCATTCTTCCTCCCTCCCCCCTCTTTCTTTCTTTCTTTCTTTCTTTCTTTCTTTCTTTCTTTCTTTCTTTCTTTCTTTCTTTCTTTCTTTCTTTCTTTCGTCTTTCTTTCTTTTGTCTTTCTTTTTTCTTTCTATTTTTTTGTCTTTTTTTTCGGGGGGGGGGTCACACCCGGCAGTGCTCAGGGGTTACTCATGGCTCCATGCTCAGAAATTGCTCCTGGCAGGCAAAGGGGACCATATGGAGTACCGGGATGCAAACCGATGACCTTTTGCGTGAAAGGCAAACGCCTTACCTCCATGCCAGTGGTCAGCAACCTGTGGCTCGCGAGCCACATGTGGCTCTTTACGCTTTTAATTTGGCTCTTTTCTGTGTGGGGTGGCTGCTCCAGGAGTCAGGACTCTGCTCCTAGCCTGTCAGTGCGCACCCTGTGTGCAGCCCCGGCCTCTGGCTCCAAGAGTGTAAGATGATACTCAGTATCAACCCCAAACAAAGGTGCTCCCCCAACATCTTCCTTTCTTAAACTTCTTCCTTTGCTATGTAAAAGCAAAATATGTATCTCTCTCTCTCAGAAGCCTCCTGGTTTTGGGAATTGGATTTAATAAAGAGAGGGGTTCTAACTTTTTGAGCTCTAGGCAGAGAGTACAAGGTAAAAGGACATGGAGTCCATGATCATCCTTTCCTGGCTAGCTTAGTTTATTATTTCTTTCTTGCAACCCTGCTTCTTCAGACCAATTTGGGTGGGATTTAGAAATACTGTACCTGGAGTGATCTTAAAACACATATTTTATTTTGCACAAGAGTGGGCATCTTCCATTTACATCTTCTCAACCCAGAGTTTTCTTTTCCGTGGATTCTCATGTTCAGAGTATTCATGATTAAAGTTGTGAGCTAATGCCCTTAAATGCTGTTTTGCATTTTGATTATGGCTT
Organism: Crocidura indochinensis; assembly: GCA_004027635.1. Lineage (NCBI taxonomy): Eukaryota > Metazoa > Chordata > Mammalia > Eulipotyphla > Soricidae > Crocidura > Crocidura indochinensis. The sequence goes on from PVKC010034845.1 coordinate 2,985, forward strand.
TCTGCATAATATAAGTGCCAATCAGAAATTTTTTGCAAGCGTAGAAAAATTTCAATATCTCCTCAGACACAGCTATCCCAGAATTAGATTCTTCTTTTTTGAACACATCCATCTTATGGCTCACTGTAAAAACTAGTTGTGAAACTCTCCTGCAGAGAAATATTAAGTCCATAGAGAAAATGAAGAATGTCTGCCAAATACACAAGCTTAACTACCCATTTCTTGTCCAACTGGTACTGTACAAGGTCAGAGTTCTGCTTTCACAGGAACTGCACTACTTCTCTCTTGCCAACAAGGCAAGAGAGCACCCTTCCCCAGAACAGCCACTTTACTTCTTCATGGAGAAGATGCTAATAGTGGGCATCCACACTCTCACCCAGGGTGGTGAATATCCTGGATTTGATCACAATTGTGAATTTCACAAATTATCTTTATTGTGTCATCTGTCACAGAGTTTAGTTCAGCAGGAGTTTTTCTGAATCCAGTCTATCATACAATGAGTGCATACAATGTACAGGTGTACAAACTTCTGTTTCTTGTGACTACACAAAAATACTGAGCCATGCACAGTACATCATCTGTACAGACATCAACACATCAGATTATTATTCTGAGTGAAATGAGTCAGAAGGAGAGGTGTAGACACAGAACAATCATTTGTGACATATAAGAATAATAAATGGCAATATGGTAATAATATCTAGAAAAAATAGGGATGAGGGACAGGAGGACTAGTCCATAATAGGAAGCTTGCCATAAAAAGTGCTGAGCTCATTTAGAATAGAGAAAGGTACATTATGACATTGATAGTTGGAACATATCACTCTGGACAAGAACTGGATGCTAAAAATGGATAAGTGACATGTATGGTATCCTTTAATTAACAATATTGCAAACCATGGTGTCATAAAGGAACTTTTGCAAACCTCAGTGTCATAAAGGAAAAGAGAGATAGAAAGAAAAACGCAAAATGACTGCCCCTGACATAGGCAGAGGAGGGTGAAGGGGAAGGAAACAAGGGACATTGGTGATGGGGAAAGTGCACTGGTGAAGGATGGTGTACATTCTATGATTGAAATACAAGTATGAATAATTTTGTAACAAATATGCTTAAATAAAAATATTTTTAAAATGTTTCAGGCACTCTATCATAATTCTTTTATGATATGATATCATATGCCTTTAACAAAGTGCCGTTTTTGTTCTTGTGTGTATTTTAGTTTGGTTTCTTGAAGCACACACTAAAGTGTCAATAGTTTTTTTTTCTTTTCAATAAAAACACTACTTTTCTCTGGAACACTGTTCTTGCTTTTAAAGATTGTTAAAAGGTTTTTCTCTTTTACCTATTTCATCTCCATATTGTAGGGTTTCAAATTTTCAGTACATTTTGGTTATCAAGAGGAAACGTTTTGAAACATTTTGCTTCCTTATTATCAGAAATCAAAGCATTTTCCCTCGAGAAGACTGTTCACTATCCAGAATTAAAAAATGGTCAGTGAATTCAAAAACAGTATTTCATCATGGATGTTACTTTACATCTAAATCAGCTTAATCATAAACTACAGGGGAAAGGAAACACAAATTTTTTGATGTTAGAAGAAGCTATTTTGTTTGAAAACAAATTATCTGTTTTTTGTTCAAGATTTTGACAGTGAAACTTTGATTCACCTTCCAAGCCTATTGAAACATCGCCAAGAAAATAATTCTGATATTGACATTACCTATTTTAAAACAGCACTTTTAAATATAAGGGAAGCTTTTCTCAAGAGGTTTCAGGATTTCAGAAACAGCAAAGCGACATTGGCCTTTGTTAAAAAAAAAACCTCTGGATGGGGCCCGGGAGATAGCATGGAGGTAAGGCATTTGCCTTTCATGCAAAAGGTCATCGGTTCAAATCCCGGTGCCCCATATGGTCCCCCGTGCCTGCCAGGAGCAATTTCTGAGCATGGAGCCAGGAGTAACCCCTGAGCACTGCCAGGTGAGACCCAAAAACCAAAAACAAACAAACAAACAAAAAACTCTGGATGCCACTGTAACGGAATTAAATTTTTCTCACTTTAATATCGACATTGGTAACTTTGAAATGCAATTTCTAGATTTAAAAAAAAAAAAACAAAGAACTGTGGAGCTCAAAATTTGAATGTCTTTGTGCTAATTTAGAAAGATTGGAGAAACACAAATGTGTACTTAGTTCACAGCACAAGTGGTCTGTCTGCTTTGAAATATCTGGAGAAGGAAGATTGTTGATTTTTAACACTTGGAATAGTATTCCTGACTCATATAATCAACTAAAAAAGCTAGTGTTTGCTGTTCTTTCCTTCTTCAGGTCTACATATTTATACGAACAATCATTTTCAAGCATGAATCTTATCAAGAGTAAATTGAGAAATCGTCTCATCAATAAGAACCTGGAATCATGCCTAAAATTAAAAACAACAACATACAAACCTGACTTACTCAAACTTTCCAAGGAAATGCAAGGCCAATATTCACATTAGTGTTTGTGACTTTGTCAATCATTGTTAGGATGTAATTTTCTTTACATTGTAAGGCAAATTTTATGGAATTCAACGTTATCAATAAATAAATCATTCAAAAGTTTTTGTTTTATTAGTTGTACTATTTGTATCCTCCTGACCTATATTGATATTTGCATGCAGAATATTCTCAACAAATACTTATTGAAATTGAAAATCAGTGTACCATCCTATGTATTTTCGATTTTAAAAATGTGGCTCTTGGGCCCAGAGTATAGCATGGAGGTAAGGCGTTTGCCTCTCATGCAGAAGGTGGGTGATTCGAATCCCAGCATCCTTTGAGCCTCTTCTTTCTTTCTTTCTTTCTTTCTTTCTTTCTTTCTTTCTTTCTTTCTTTCTTTCTTTCTTTCTTTCTTTCTTTCTTTCTTTCCTTCTTTATTTCTTTCCTTCTTTCTTTCATCTATTTCTCTTTCCTCTCTCCGTCCCTTCCTTTCTTCCTCCCTCCCTATCTTTCTTTCTTTCTTCCTTCCTTCCTCCCTTCCTTCCTTCTTTCTTTCTTTCTTTCTTTCTTTCTTTCTTTCTTTCTTTCTTTCTTTCCTTCTTTCTTTTTCTTCTTTATTGATTTTTCTTTTTATTTTTCTCTTTTCTTTCTTGCTCTTTTTTCCTTTTTCTTATTTTCTCTTTCTCTCTTTTTCTTTCTTATTTTCTCTCTCTTTCTTTGTTTTCGCTTTCTCTTTCTATATTTTCCTCTACTTTCTTCTTTTTTTAATAAAGATTCTGAGCTTTTTCTTTGTTATATAATAATTTTTATTTTGACCAATGTGGATTACAAATAATTCACTGTAAAATATTAGGTTATGGGCCAGAGAGATAGAACAGCGGTAGGGCATTTGCCTTAGATGCAGAAGAACTTTAGTTCAAATCCTGCATCTCATATGGTTCCCCCAAGTCTGCCAGGAGTGATTTCTGAGCATAGAGCCAGGAGTAACCCCTGAGTGCTGCCAGGTGTGACCCAAAAACAAACAATCAAAAATTTTAGGTAATGGCATTGAATCAGGGGCATTTCCATCACCACTGTTGTCCTCCCCTTCCCATTCTCAGCATGCCTTCATATCCTCCTCCTTTGCCCCCCGGACTGCTAGTATCTGTGGTCCACTCTATGTCTAGCTTGTTGTAGATTGGGTGTAAATTCCATTGTCATTGGCTTTGTATTTGTTACCCAAGTCTGATCATTTTTTATTTTTACTCAATGTTCATACAATTGTTTGCTCTTGGCACTCTCAATTACTTCCCCCACAGTTTGTGAGGTGGAACAAGATGGTTCAAGTTATGTGGTTCTGTTTTAAGGAAAGAAGAAAAAGGGGGGTGGGGCAAAAATCAAACAAGTAAAAAATGCGAGGGGTCCTTCTAGAGGCTGTAAATATCGATTTAAGAGAAGAAAGGGGAAATATGCCAGAACTCAGATGCCAGCACCCCTAACACCCAGCAGACAGCTAGCCTCTCCTGGAGGTGAGCTTACACGCCCAGAAAGGGGAAGCCACTGAACTCTGCTGGAACTCAGATGCCAGCACCCCTATCTGCTTGTCCTCTGTGCTGTGCTGCATTTTCGGCCTGATTTCATCTTGCGTGTGGCTCATCTGCTGATGGCTAGCCTTCCCTGGAGGTGAGTTTACATGCCCAGAAAGGGAAGACCAGAGGAGCGAGGCTGCTCCACTTCAATCCGCAGCTGCGTACATCATTTAGCCAATAAATACAACCGAAACACGTAGAAAAACCCACAGTACAAATGTGACAATGGGGAAACAACGCAAGCCAGCACCAGATATAGAGAATGACAATGGCAACTCTGATGACTTGAACATGGTCAACCAACTAGTCAGTCTCTTAGATAAGGAGTTTAGAGTGAAAATATGGAAGATGTTCAAACTACTCAAAGAAAGAATAGAAGAGAACACTAGTAAGAATCAAGAGAATATGAAGTTAGAAATCAGAAAACTCCAAACTGAACTTTCAGGTCAAATAACAGGTCTGAAAAACTCAGTAGATGAATTAAAGAAAAACATAGTTGAGCTTTCACATGGGTTAACAGCAGCTGAGGATAGAATTAGTACACTGGAAGATGGGATGAATAACAATTCCATACAGCAGAAGAAATTGGAAAAAAGCCTTAAAGCAAATGATCAAACAATGAAAAAATTACTTTAAGACTGGGAACAGATGAAAATAGAAGTCTATGATAAGCTCAACAGAAACAACTTAAGAATCATTGGAGTCCCAGAGACCCAGGAAGAAAATATTCAAGAAGAATAAACTGTCAAGAACATAATTAAAGAGAAACTACCAGAGCTAAAGAATACATGTGATCAAATCCTGTATGCTCTAAGAGTACCAACTAAAAGAGACCCCAGAAAAAACAACCCAAGACACATCCTAGTCACAATGACAAATCCGGCAGATGGAGACAGAATTATGAAAACAGTAAGATCAAAAAGAGAAATTACATTCAAGGGAACATCCTTGAGATACTGCAGACTTGTCACTGGAAACACTCAAGGCCAGAAGGCATGGTGGGACATAGTGATAAAACTCAAAGAAATAAATGCTTCGCCTAGAATATTGCACCCTACAAAACTCACTTTCAGGTTTGAGGGAACAATACATGTTTTCACAGACAAACAACAGCTCAGAAATTTATAGACTCAAAACCATCCTTCAAAGAAAAACTGAAGGCCTACTTTAAGACAAGACTAACCAACAGACACACCAAACTTCGATATAAAGATGGCATTAACTTGAAGGACAATTGTTTCTCTCAATCTCAGTGGACTAAATGCACAAGTTAAGAGACACAAAGTGGCTAAATGGATCAAAAAATTCAATCCAATCTTCTGCAGCCTATTTACTTGTAAAGTTCTGTCAGTGCCCTGTATATTTTGGAGATTAACCCCTTATCTGATGGGTATTGGGTGAATAGTTTCTCCCACTCAGTGGGTGGCTCTTGTATCCTGGGCGCTATTTCTTTTGAGAAGCAGAAGCTTCAGCTATTTTAGGGTGTTTATTGTTCCAAATGAATTTCAAAAGTGCCTGATCCACTTCTTTGAAGAATGTCATGAGTATCTTTTGAGGGATTGCATTAAATCTGTACAAAGCTTTGAGTAGTATTGCCATATTAATTATGTTAATCCTGCCAATCTATGAGCATGGTATGTGCTTCCATTTCCGCATATCATCTTATTTCTTGAAGCAGAGTTTTATAGTTTTCTTTGTATAGGTCCTTCACATTTTTAGTCAAGTTGATTACAAGATATTTGAGTTTGTGTGGCACTATTGTGAATGGGGTTGTTTTCTTAATGTCCATTTCTTCCTTATTACTATTGGTGTATACAAAAGCCATTGATTTTTGTGTGTTAATTTTGTAGCCTGCCACCTTGATATATGAGTCTTTTGTTTCTAGAAGTTTTTTGTAGAGACTTTAGGATTTTCTAAGTAGAGTACCATGTCATTTGCAAACAGCAAGATGTTGACTTCTTCCTTTCCTATCTGGATTTCCTTGATATCTTTTTCTTGCCTGTTGTGTATGTAAACATTTCTGATCTTATCATGATCTGGAATTGTTGTGTATAAACATTTCTGACCCTACCCTGATCAGTGATTGTACCCTAACCTAGGGTGTGACCTGGCAGTCAGCCCCCACCCTAGGGTTGTACCTGATTCTGTTTCCACTATTGGGTGGTACCTGATTTTGGGTTATAAAAGCAAGGAGCTGTGGAAAGCGAGAGGCTTTTTTTCTCTTGCTGGCCTTCACCCAGGTCATTTGAGGCTTCGACCTCTGCAAGGAATAAAGAGCTATTTTCTTCAGAAATTTGGCTGTCTTTTGGATTTCTTCCCGCCTCATTCACCTAAGAACCGCTGGTTACTGGGTGGTAGACGCATTCTCCGAGCGGAAGGGAAAGAGTTTTTTTTCCCTTCCTCCATCAGTGAACCTCTCCTGGAAAGGATTACTACACTTGTCTAATAACTATAGGAAGCATTTCCAGTGCTATGTTGAATAGGAGTGGGGAGAGAGGACAGTTTGTCTAGTGCCAGAATTTAGAGAAAAAGGCTTTCAGTTTTTCTCCATTGAGGACAATATTTGCCATTGGCTTGTGGCAGATGGCCTTCACTATATTGATAAAGGTTCCTTTTATTCCCATCTTGCTGAGAGTTTTGATCAAGAATGTGCATTGGATTTTATCAAATGCTTTCTCTGTGTATTTTTATATGATCATATGATTTTTATTTTTCTTGTTGTTGATGTTGTGTATTATGTTGATAGATTTACGGATGTTAAACCAGCCTTGAATTCCTGGGATGTAACCTACTTGATCGTAGTGGATGATCTTCTTAATGAGGCATTGAATCCTATTTTCCAGGATTTTGTTGAGGATCTTTGCATCTGCATTCATCAGTGATATTGGTCTGTAATTTTCTTTGTTCATTGCATTGCTGTCTGGTTTAGGTGTCAAGGTGATGTTGACTTCATAAAAGCTATTTGGAAGTGTTCCTTTATTTCCGATTTCATGAAAGAGTCTTGCCAGGATTGTTAGTAGTTCCTCTTGAAAGGTTTGAAAGAATTCAAAGAAATCCATCAGGGTCTGGGCTTTTGTTTTTGGGCAGACATTTGATTACACTCTTAATTTCCTCAATAGTAATGGGTGTGTTTAGATATGCTACATCCTTTTCATTCATTCGTGCAAGATTATAAGAGGCCAAGAATTTATCCATTTCTAGGTTCTCATTTTTAGTGGCATTGAGTTTCTCAAAGTAGTTTCTGATTACCCTTTGAATCTCTACCATATCAGTAGTGATATCTCCTTTTTCATTCCTAATACGAGTTATCAAGTTTCTCTCTCTCTCTCTTTATTAGTTTTGCCAGTGGTCTATCAATCTGTTTATTTTTTCAAAGAACCTACTTCTGTTTTCGTTGATCTTTTGGATTGTTTTTTGGGTTTCCACTTCATTGATTTCTGCTCTCAGTTTTGTTTTTTCCTTCTACCTCCCTATTTTTGTGTCCTTTTGTTGAATGCTTTCTAATTCTATGAGCTGCATCCTTAAGCTATTCAGGATACTCCTACTTCTTTCCTGATGTGTGCTTGCAAAGTTATAAATTTTCCTCTCAGTACTGCTTTTGCTGTGTCCCATCGGTTCTGATAGTTTGTGTCTCCATTGTCATTTGTTTTCAGGAAGGTTTTTATTTCCTCTTTGATTTCATCTCAAACCCACTAGTTATTCATTATTAGGCGGTTTAACTTCTCGGTATTAAAGTTTTTCTTCTGTGTCCCTTTGTAGTTCACATATAATTTCAGGGCCTTGTGGTCAGTGAAGGTAGCCTGCAAAATTTCCATGCTCTTGATATTATTGAGGTATGTTTTATGTGCTAGCATGTAGTCTATCCTGGACAATGTCCCATGTACATTAGAGAAGAATTTATCCAGGCTTCTTGGGTGGAGTGTCCTGTATATATCTACTAGACCTTTATCTTCCATTTCTCTTTTTAGGTCTAGTCTATTCTTGTTGGGTTTAAGTCTGGTTGACCTGTCAAGTGTTGACAATGCCATGTTGAGGTCTCCCAGAATTATTGTGTTGTTATTGATATTATTTATTCAGATTTGTCAACAATTGTATTAAATATTTTGCTGGTCCCTCATTCAGTGCATATATGTTTAGGAGAGTGATTTCTTCCTGCTGTACGTATCCCTTGTTTAATACAGAATGTCCACCTTTCTCCCTTACTACTTTTATAAGTATAGAGTTTGCCTCATTTGATATTAATATGGCCACTCCAACTTTTTTATGGGTGTTGTTTGCTTAGATGATATTTCTTGAGCCTTTTATTTTGAGTTTATGTTTGTTCTGACTATTCAGGTGTGTTTCTTGTAACATCTAATCCCATCAACAATGGGGAGAAAAATGAACAGACACTTTGACAATGAAGAAATACAAATGGCCAAAAGACACATGAAAAAGTGCTCCACATCACTAATCATCAGGGAGATGCAAATCAAAACAACTATGAGATACCACCTCACACCACAGAGATTGGCATACACCACAAAGAATGAGAACAAGCAGTGTTGGCGGGGATGTGGAGAGAAAGGAACCCTTATCCAGTGCTGGTGGGAATGCCGTCTAGTTCAACCTTTATGGAAATCAATATGGAGCTTCCTCCAAAAACTCGAAATCAAGCTCCCATACAACCCAGCTAAACCACTCCTAGGAATATACCCTAGGAACACAAAAATACAATACAAAATTCCCTTCCTTACACCTATATTCATTGCAGCACTATTTACCATACTCTGGAAAGAGCCAAGATACCCTTAAACAGATGAATGGCTAAAGAAAATGTGGTACATATACACAATGGAATATCATGCAGTTGTCAGTAGAGATGAAGTCATGACATTTTGCTATACATGGAATGTATTATGCTGAGTGAAATAAAACAGAGAGAGAGAGAAAGATGCCGCATGCTCTCACTCATTTATGGGTTTTAAGAAAAATGAAAGACATTCTTGCAATAATAATTTTCAGACACAAAAGAGAAAAGAGCTGAAAGTTACAGCTCACCTCGTGAAGCTCACCACAAACAGGAATGAGTTTAGTTAGAGAAATAACTACGTTTTGAACTATTCTAATAGTGAGAATGTACATGGGAATAGAAAGCCTGTCTAGAGTACAGGAAGGAGTTGGGTGGGGAGGAGGGAGATTTGGGACATTGGTGATGGGAATGTTGCACTGGTGATGGGTAGTGTTCTTTACATGACTGAAACCCAAGAAAAATAATGTATGTAATCAAGTTGTTTAAATAAACATTAAAGAAAGAAAAAATGATCTGATAAAAAAAGAAGAAAGGAAAAAGGAAGCAAGACATAACAACAATACAAAAAAATTAAACTAAAAACCCAAAAAGCATGACTGCAATTAAGACAACAATCAAACAATAATCCTGGTACTGAAATAAAAAGAAAACAGAGGGGAAACTCCGCCCAGCTGCGCTCTGCTGAGATCTCTGGAGGGGCCTTTCTTCCTGTGTTTCTCTCTGCTCAATTCTTGGAGTCCCATAAGAGATCAGACCCCCGGGAATCGAACCCAGAAATCACTGCATTCTGAAACTGCCAGTGAGCCAAGGACTGAGTAAGAACTGTGAGACTTCCCAATTGGAAAGCTGCTTGCCTTCCTGAGGGAAACTCCGCCCAGCTGCGCTCTGCTGAGATCTCTGGAGGGGCCTTTCTTCCTGTGTTTCTCTCTGCTCAATTCGCTTCGCGGCCGCGCACTCTTTCAAACCAATAAACCCCATCACAACACACAGGAAGAACCACAATACTAGAGCAACAATGCGGAAAGCCCTTAGACAAACACTAGGCACCCAGAATGAAGATGATGGCTTGGACGACCTTAAAAATCACAACCCTCTGCTTAACCTCTCAGATAAGGACCTTAAAATAGAAATTTGGAATATGTTTGTAGAACTCCGAGACAGCATAGATCGATCTGAACAGAGCACAAAGACAGAACTCAAAAAACTTCAAACTGAAATAGCAGGCCTGAAAAACACAGTAGTTCAACTGGAAACCTCAGTGGATGCCCTCAAGAGCCAGGTAAGAGCAGCCGAGGAGAGAATCGGATTACTGGAAGATGAGATACAGAAAAACTCAACACAGCAGAAAAAATGGGAAAAGAACCTTAGGACAAATGAGCAGACAATGGAAAAAGTACTCAAGGAATGTGAACATATGAAAATAGAAGTCTTTGATAAACCCAAAAGAAACAACATAAGAATCATTGGAGTCCCAGAGACCCAAGTAAAAGAGCATCATGAAGAATCAACTGTCAAAGACATCATTAAAGAGGTACTACCAGAGTTAACGACTACATGCAATCAAATCCTGCATGCCCAAAGAGTACCAGCCAAACGATACCCAAAGAAAAACACCCCCAGACACATCCTCGTTACAATGACAAATCCCACAGATAGAGATAGAATACTGAATGCAGCAAGATCAAAAAGGGAAATTACATTCAAAGGAACATCCCTAAGACTTACAGCAGACATGTCACAAGAAACTCTCAAGGCCAGAAGACAGTGGTGGGATATTGTGACAAGACTGAAAGAAAT
>PVKC010034847.1:0-13626 GCA_004027635.1 Crocidura indochinensis
AAAAAAAAAAAAAAAAAAAAAAAAAAAAAAAAAGTAAATCATGTAAACAAAAATATAGAAGAGCAGCCAAAGCTATAAATTTTTCTGAAATTGTGAAAGCAAAACATTGATTACTGTCACAAAATTTTAAAACTTGTATGTGTGATTTAAATTCAGCCCTCATGGAGACCAAAAAGCAAATGTGGGTTTAAACCTCAAATTCAACAAAAAAAATGAGGAAGTGCCTGGCTATACCAAGAAGGTTGGGAGTGAATGGATGTATTCCTTTGCGGCTGAACAGCTTCTTGTGGAGTACTTGGAGAGGTGAGTATCTTCTAGCTCCTGGCTGGCGATTGATTATGGGGTTTTGGATTGGGGAATTTTGTTTGTTTTTGTTTTGGGGCCACACCCAGTGAGTTACTACTGCCTCTGTACTCAGAAATTATTCCTGGCTTGGGGGACCTTATGGAACACCAGGGGATCGAATCAAGCGTCCTAGGCTAGTGTGGGCAAAGCAGACTCCTTACCCCTTGTGCCACCACTCTGGCCCCAATTTGTTATGGTTTTTTATTGGTTTTTCTGTTATCACTTAGGAGAAAAGGCATTTCCTTTAATCAAGTGTGACATGAGTTATTGACATGAATAACATGAGATAATTTCGTTTTATGGAGCCACTAGCAAACATGAAGAAAAATATTTAAGTATTGCTGAAACTGAGAAGTCAAAAAAGAATTGTCCTTCCCTTTTATCTTTGCTTGTTTTTGTTTTTGGGTCATACTCAGCAGCACTCAGGTTACTCTCTGCACTCAGAAATCGCTCCTGCAGGCTCAGGGGACCATATGGGATGCTAGGAATCGAACCACCATCTGTCCTGGGTCAGCCGCTTGCAAGGCAAATACCCTAGCACTCTGCTATTGCTCCAGCCAGATGAATTGTCCTGCTTTTAATGAAACTTTTCCTTGACTTGCCCAACTGTCCACTACTTTGCATGACTGTCAGTAGAGGAAGATTGGTGTAGATAAATAAAACCAGTCAATGGGTTAAACTGAGTCTTCATACTCTAGCATGATAATTGAGTACTGTGCTAGGATGATTTGGTTTGATTGCTGAGATGGTCTCAAGACTCTGGATGTTTCTGTTTTCTTGTTTTTGGATCTCATCTAGCAGTACTCAGTGTTTACTTTGGCTCTGCACTCAGGAATCATTCCTGGTAGGCTCTGGGGACTAAATGGAATGCTGTGGATCAATCTCAGATTGGCCTTGTGCTAAGCAAACTATCCGCTGCATTATTGTTCCAGCCCCAGGACTCAGAATGTCTTACCTCATTATTGTAAAAATGAGAGTACTCAGATTATAACTGAGTTACCTGGTAACGAAGATTTATTTTGGAAGTCTTTAAGTGCACTTCCCATTATTCTAGTGGCTTCTGATATTATATTTCAGGATCCTTTTTTCATTCATTTTCTAGGACCATAAACTAGATGGTTTAGTAAAAGATTCCCAGACTTGGTGGTCAGTTGTCCAGTCAAGAGCTGGTCAGACCAAGCTTCCTGAAAAGTAATAAGAGGAGGTGCCAGAGCAGTGGTGCAGTGGCTGACCCAGGACAGACCACTGTTCAATCCCCCAGCGTCCCATATGGTCCCCCAAACCAGGAGCTATGTCTGAGCACATAGCCAGAAGTAACCCCTGAGAGTCACTGAGTGTGGCCCCAAAACAAAACAGAACAAAAAAGCACCTCTCCTTGGCCTGCAGGACAGCTCTTCTAGCTCCTGGCACGCCATAGTGCTATCTGCATATCTCCCCCACCCCCAAGGCTCTATAAAATAAAATGGTGTCCTCTGTAAATAGGAGTTAGAATATAGACTCCATGCCATACTTTTTCTTTCTTTCTTTTTTTTTTCCTTTGGTTTTTTGGTTTTTGGGTCACACACGGCAGTGCTCAGGAGTTATTTCTGGCTCTACGCTCAGAAATCACTCGTGGCAGGCTTGGAAGACCATATGGGGTGCCAGGATTCAAACCACCATCTTTCTGCATGAAAGGCAAGTGCCTTACCTCCATGCTATCTCTCTGACCCTGCATGCCATACTTTCATGTGAAAATTTAGATTATTCATATAAAAGTTCACTCTGGGGCCTGGAGAGATAGCACAGCGGTGTTTGCCTTGCAAGCAGCCAATCCAGGATCAAAGGTGGTTGGTTCGAATCCCGGTGTCCCATATGGTTCCCTCTGCCTGCCAGGAGCTATTTCTGAGCAGACAGCCAGGAGTAACCCCTGAGCACCGCCCAGTGTGGCCCAAAAACCAAAAAAAAAAAAAAAAAAAAAAAAGTTCACTCTGAAAAATAATAAAGTTCACTCTGGCGTTTTCAGCTTGACAGCTGCATTAATTTCCTACCATGAGTAAAATATATAGACTCTTCACTCTCTTCTGTTTTCTACTTCCCTCATCTCCAATATTTAGTTTATCTCTTATAATGTTTTAAAATTTTTATATAAAACCATAAGAGAAGAAAAAGGGTGTTTGCCTTGCTTGCAGCTGACCCAGGACAGACGGTGGCTTGAATCCCGGCATCCCATTTAGTTCCCCATGCCTGCCAGGAGCGATTTCTGAGCATAGAGCCAGGAGTAACCCCTAACAGCTGCCAGGAGTGATCCAAAAACTAAAAAAAAATCATAATAAAAATAAAAATTCTGGGGCCCGGGATATAGCATGGAGGTAAGACGTTTGCCTTTCATGCAAAAGGTCATCGGTTCGAATCCCGGTGCCTCATATGGTCCCCCGTGCCTGCCAGGAGCAATTTCTGAGCATGGAGCCAGGAGTAACCCCTGAGCACTGCCGGGTGTGACCCAAAAACCAAAAAAATAAAATAAAATAAAATAAAAATTCTATAGGATTCCCTTATTTAACATTATATACATGGTCACAACTGGACTAGTTTTACAGTTGCATTTCTTTTCCTGGACATGTTTTTCTAATGTGTCTTTCCATTAGAAATCTATGCTCATATAACTAATCCTGTCTGAAATCTGTGCCAGAGCCATACAAGTTACTGCAGTCAACAAATTAGGTGATCTCTCAATCTCTGTCTTTCTGTATTTCTCAATATCTCTGAGTCTTTGTATCTCTTGATGTCTCTCTCCAACATCCCTCTTTTTCTCTCTCCCTCTCTCTTCTTCCATCTTTCCTTTCTCTTCCCCTTCATTATGAATTCATTGCCTGGCTTTTAGCTTATGTTTGACTTGAACAGTGACTGATGCTTGTAGATGGAATGTAGTGGTCAGATTCTGCTTCCCCATTGGTTTTGTCCCTGATTCCCCACTGTAGAGAATGTAAAGACTGGCAGCTGATTGGATGTCTGGTGGACTTGTCAGATAGGCCTCGCCCATTTCTGCTGAGCCCCCTGAGATCTCACTCTACAGAAATGTGTATCTGATCTGGTTAACTGGAGTTTCCATGAGGGATTGATATTCTAAAAAGCCTTTGCCTTGAAGGACACATGTGGAACATCTGACTGACTTCTCTGACTGTGGGGACTAACCAGGAACTGGACCCTGTGGCTCCCTACTCTGTCCCTACAACCTCCTTATTTCCTCCCTTGGCATTAGCTCAAATATTGCTATCAATCGTCAACTAGAAACTTCTTCAGAAGTATCTAGGCAGAAGAGCATTCTCTGCAGTAGCGCCCACAGTCAGCACCTGACTAAGTGAAATCCCACGACACTAGGCATTGAGGTTGTGTCTGAAGGACCATCTGTCTCTCCCGCCCCCAAGGCCTTCTTAAGCATGAGTCAGGGCACGAGGTGGACAAACTTTGTTTGCCAGAGGCACAGATCAAGTCCCATCCCTACTACAGATTGGTCTCCGAGCACCACCACGTGTGGCCCCAAACAAACAGCAATGGAAAGCAAACTTCACAGAGCTATATTTCTACCTTTCTGTCTCGATGGTACTGACATCTCTGCTCTCAGATAAACTTCCTACTTCTCTCCATCTCAGCCTGCTTCCTAGAGGCACACATCATTAATCTTTCTTACAACATTTGATAAAATACGATGCTTTTTTACTCTTGTTGTCACACATAATCCAATATTGTAGGCTTTTTACTTTACCTCTCCATCCAAAGATTAGCTCTGAGCCTAGGAAAGCTAACCCTACAGGCTCTAGTGTTAGCATGTAGCCAGGACCCCTCGTTCTTGAATCTTTGCAGATGCAATTTCAGGCAAACCTCAGTTTTTGTGGACTTCCCACATTCCATCTGTCAGCTGTCACATATCCATCTGGACTTAAAAACCGGAGACAGTTTCTCAGAATTTGTTAACATATCATCCAGAATTTTGAATATACTTTCTCTTCACCTGCCTTTCTTGGCCATTTCCCTTTTTAATGCTTTCCTGTTCTTTTAGTGAGATGGGAATGAGCAGAAATGGACACCAGTGTCTAGTTTACTGCATATATTTAAAAGTCCTGCATGCTTCACGAAAACAAAGAGTTGAGACCAGTCTTAGAGACTTGTAATAGTTTTCCTTTTTTTTTAAGTATTTTGCTTTGCTTTGGAATTTTCAACCTGATTTCTGTAGGTATTTTTGTGCATTTACCCCTTGCCCTGATAATAACTGAGAGTAGAACCAGTAAATGACGTTTACAAATCATTGAAGTGTGTTACCCAGTTGAAGGATTGTAGGAATTGACTTGTTTTTTGGAGGGCCTGTGAATGTTTTTAAACTGTTAGTGTCTGTTCTTTACTGTGATGATGATTATATGAAGCTTGCTCTCTTGTTTTTCTAAAAACTGTGTTTCTTTGTCATTTTATGTGGCTAGATTTCCAGAGCTGTTCAGTTATATATCCAAAAATAGCCAAGAGGATATATTCTATGAAGATGACATTTGGCCTGGAGAAAATGAGAATGGGTATGCAAATTTGTATTCTTTATGACTAAACCTAATGATTTTAGTGATCAGTATAACAACTTTTTTGTTTTTGTTTTTGTTTTTGGGCCACACCCAGTGACGCTCAGGGGTTACTCCTGGCTATGCGCTCAGAAGTTGCTCCTGGCTTGGGGGACCATATGGGAAACCAGGGGATGGAATGGCGGTCCGTCCTAGGCTAGCGCAGGCAAGGCAGGCACCTTACTCCAGCGCCACTGCCCAGCCCAGTATAACAACTATTAATCAAGAATTTATATATCTTGGGGTGAATCTGTTTTTGTTTTGCATATTTTTTATTTAAATTTCTCAATGGTGGTGGAACCTTCACACAGTACTCAGTAGCTACAAGACCACTCTGGGCAAGACTTGCTCAATTATACTGCATGACTCAGTGCTGAAGTGCAGTAACAGGATATGGGAAACCACAAGGTCCCCTTAGTGGTATTTAGAGGACCACAAAAGGTTTCAGGAATTAAGCTTGTGTGGCATTATGCATGTGAGTTATGTGCTCCAGTCCTTTGCACTGTCTCCCATCCCTGTTTTGCATTACAAGTTTTTATACAAGTTTGAGGCCACACCAGCATTGATCAGGGGCTGTTCCCTGCTCTGTCCAGAGTGACTCCTGGAAGTGCTCAAGGGACAGACAGACTTTCTGTGGGCCCAGCACCCTGAGCCTGTCAGGTGATTCCTCCAACCCTAAGAGCATAATTTATATTTTATTTTATGTACATTACTCTCTCTTTTAACTGATGTTTGTGATTCTATTTATTTTTGTATATATTTATGATACCGTAAAGTTTATATAATATCTCAGGAAGTTTTCATCAATGTGAAAAATTATTATTTTTAAATATAGAGCTGAGAAAGTTCAAGAAATTACTACTTGGCTAAAAGGACATCCTGTCAGCACCTTGTCTCGTTCTTCTTGTGATTTACAAATTCTGGATGCAGCAATTATTGAGAAAATTGAAGAAGAAGTTGAAAAATGCAAGGTAATACTTTTTATTTGTTTGTTTGATTTTGGGCCACACTTAGTGATGCTTCAGGGGTTACTCCTGGCTATGCGCTCAGAAATCGCTCCTGGCTTGGGAGATGCCAGGGGATAGAACTGTGGTCCATCCTAGAGCAGGCAAGGCAGACAAATGCCTTACTCCTTGCGACACCACTCCCACCCCAAGGTAATACAATTTTTATAGCTTATTGACAAAACTGACGTTCAATGTACTACATATTCTTCTGTACATTATTCATTTACGTTTCTGCCAAATAAAACATCCTTAGTGATTCTGATTTTTTTTAGTTTGGGGCCACACCGGACTATGCTCAGGGGTTACTCCTGGCTCTGCACTCAGAAATTGCTCCTGGCAGGCTCAGGGGACCATATGGGATGCTGGAAATCATCCTGGGTCAGCCACATGCAAGGCAAACGCTCTACAGTTGTACTATCGCTCTAGCCCCAGTAATTCTGGTTTCTTTTTTTTTTTTTTTTTTTTTTTTTTTTTTTTTTTTTTAATTTCTTTTTGGTTTTTGGGCCTCACCTGGCAGCAGTCAGAGGTTATTGCTGGCTCTGCACTCAGAAATCACTCCTGGCAGGCAGGGCCAGAGAGATAGCACAGCGGTAAGCCTTGCACACAGCCATTCCAGTACAAACAGTGGTTTGAATCCTGGCATCCCATATGGTTTCTCATGCCTGCTAGGAGCAATTTCTGAGCACAGAGCCAGGAGTAACCCCTGAGAGCTGCCAGGTATGATCTCCCCCCAAAAAAAATAAAAAGGGAAAAAAGAAATCATTCCTGAGCCTGTCAGGTGACCATATAAGATTCCTAGAATCGAACCTGGGTCTATCCTGGGTGTGATTTTTTTTTTTTTTTTTTTTTTTTTTTGGTTTTTGGGCCACACCCAGTGATGCTCAGGGGTTACTCCTGGCTATGCGCTCAGAAGTTGCTCCTGGCAGGCACGGGGGACCATATGGGAACCGGGGGATCGAACCGCGGTCCGGTCCGTCCTAAGGCAGGCACCTTACCTCCAGCGCCACCGCCCGGCCCCTGGGTGTGATTTTAATGAAATGGAACTTCTAATAGAAATGGTTCTATTAAGTTGGTTCATCTTGTTGTTGTTGTTGTTGTTGTAGCAGCATGGGGTATGGGTTTTTTGTTGTTTTGTTTTGGGGCCACACCCAGTGACTGAGAGGTTACTCAGGCCTATGCGTTCAGAAATCGTTCCTGGCTTGGGGGATCATATGGGACGCCAAGGATCAAACCGAGGTCAGTCATGGGTCAGCCATGTACAACGCTCTACCACTGCACTATTACTCCGGCCCCAAGTTGGTTCACCTTTTTATAGAACATAGAAATTTATTTAATTCATTTTACAGAATCTTCTAAAAAATACTTTCTTCCTGGGGCCTGGCGGTGGCGCTGGAGGTAAGGTGCCTGCCTTGCCTGCGCTAGCCTAGGACGAACCACGGTTCGATCCCCGGGTTTCCCATATGGTCCCCCAGGCCAGGAGCAACTTCTGAGCGCATAGCCAGGAGTAACCCCTGAGCGTCACTGGGTGTGGCCCAAAAACAAAAATAATAAAATAAAATAAAATACTTTCTTCCTACAAGCCCATCTAATTGTATTCTTAAAAATCCCACTTTTAGGGGGCCGGGCGGTGGCGCTGGACATAAGATGTCTGCACTAACCTAGGAAGGACCACGATTCGATCCCCCGGTTCCCCATATGGTCCCCCGTGCCTGCCAGGAGCGACTTCTGAGCGAATAGCCAGGAGTAACCCCTGAGCGTCGCCGGGTGTGGCCCCCCCAAAAAAAAAAATCCCACTTTTAGGGCCCGGGAGATAGCATGGAAGTAAGGCATTTGCCTTTCATGCAAAAGGTCATCGGTTCGAATCCCGGTGCCCTATATGGTCCCCCGTGCCTGCCAGGAGCAATTTCTGAGCATGGAGCCAGGAGTAACCCCTGAGCGCTGCCAGGTGTGACCCAAAAACAAAAAACAAAACAAAACAAAAAAATCCCACTTTTAGTCTTTTTTTTCTCTCAATTTTTTTAATGTAAAGTTTTTACTAAGATGCCTTGCTTTCACATTTATCCTTGAAGAAGTATTGCAGGCATCTCCCCACTGGTGTCTGTTCCCTCCCACACTGCTCTGCTGCTCCTGCCCTGCTTCCTATCCTATGGCCCCTCTTAATCTATTTAGCTCCATCCTTTTTTTTCCTTCCCTATCCTTCTGTCTTATCTAGAAGTCATTTATGTCCTGATTTTTAAAAGCATTCCAGATAGGTTACTGATAACGCTGCTTAGTAAAAAATGGAGTGGATGTCATTTTCTATTCTTTTTTTGGGGGGAGGGGCATATCCAACTGCTTTAGGTTCACTTTGGCTCTACTCATTATAACTTCTGGCAGCACTTTGAGAGCCATGTGTGGTGCTGGGGATTGAACTGGGGTTATATGTATACAAGGCAAGCACTTTAACCCCCTGTATTATCTCTTTGGTACCATTATTTCCCGTTTTACCTTTGTGCTTTTTACGCATTTGCTGTGTTATTAGAATATTTGCTCTAACACAGAACTTTGTATGAACTAATAGTAGAGGAAGTTAAGAACTGGACTCCCTATCTCCCTTACTCTTACTGCTCTTTCAGTGGTCAGCACTGTTGATGTAAAAAAATATCTTTGCTATTCCTTTCTCTCTATTTTCTCATTGAGAAATGAGAGTGACCTACCATTTAATATCAAATTATCAAAATTACTGGAGTAGTTTTTAGAAAAAAATACATTTTGGATCCTACTTCTAAAGCAGTTCTTATCAAATATGAATGCCTATGAATCAGCCTCTTGTTAGGACAAAGACATTTTGGTGAGTGTAGCATGGAGCTTGAAATTGTCTTTCACACTCTTATTGCCCCCTGAGTTTTTTCATCAGTTAACCCGGCAGCGCTCAGGGGTTACTCCTGGCTCTTTGCTCAGAAATCACTCCTGGCTGGCTCGGTGGACCATATGGGATGCTGGGGTTCAAACCACCGTCCATCCAGGGTCAGCTGCATGCAAGGCAAATGCCCTACCACTGTGCTATCTCTCTGGCCCTTTAAAAATGTACTTGAATAGAACAGCTTTAAACTAAATTTAGGGGCCCGGGGGATAGCATGGAGGTAAGGCGTTTGCCTTTCATGCAAAAGGTCATCGGTTTGAATCCCGGTGCCCCATATGGTCCCCCGTGCCTGCCAGGAGCAATTTCTGAGCATGGAGCCAGAAGTAACCCCTGAGCACTGCCAGGTGTGACCCAAAAACCACAAAAAAAAAAACAAAAAAAAAAAACAAAAAAAAACCTAAATTTAAAGCAAGATAAACCAAACATTTGGTGTTAGGATTAAGATTACTATTTGGAAGTTATTAACTGCAAGAGAATACAGGGTTTTAAGTATGAAGATATAGTTTTCTGTTTCTCTGACCATGGTATTATACATAAAAATACTATAATAATTCATTTATATGCTTAAACTTTGTGTTTTTTTCTTCAAAAATTCTTTATTTTAAAAAAAAATTGTGGGAGAGGCAGAGCATTAGTACAGCAGGTAGGTAGGGCATTTACCTTGCACACGGCCAACCTAGGTTTGATCCCCCACATCCCACATGGTCCCCCAAGCCTGCCAGGAGTGTTTCCTGAGTACAGAACTAGGAGTGACTCCTGAGCACAATTTGTTCAACAAAAAAATTTTAGGGTTAATCCAGTTCAGTTCTTGCCAGGAGAGATCCCTAAGCATAGCTAGGAGTAAACCCTTAGCATAGCCAAGTGTGACCCCTAAAAAAAAGAAAAAGAAAAAATTTGTGCATAAGAATTTATTCCTGCATCTGGGCTTCTGCTTCATTTCATGCAACATGCAGCATGCCCAAATACTAAGTAAATATACTTGCTTTATAAGGTACTGTTTATTAATATCTACCTATTTTCTTCCCTCAGCAGAGAAAGAGTTGCAAAAAGGTGCGAGTGACTGTGAAACCCCCTTTGCTGTACAGAGTAAGTCCCCCAAGACCCTTGTTGCTTTGTGAAGTGCGGGGGTGCAGTCTCTGTGAGTAGCAGTACTAACAGAACCTCTTCTCTGCAGCCTCTGGAACAGCAGCATGGCGTGGTTCCTGACCGGGATGCAGAGTTCCGCCTCTTTGACCGGGTAGTAAACGTGAGAGAGGACTTCTCCGTGCCAGTTGGCCTCCGGGGCACCGTCATAGGAATTAAAGGGGGTAATGCTACAATGTTCACATGCTCTGCATACCAGGGATCACACTTCTGGCATCTGAGATGGGGAAGATCCATCCTTCTGTTTCTTCCTGCTTTCAGTTTTTCAGGGGCTCTTCTTTTCTATTTCATACAGTCATATGGGAAGTGGTGGAAAGAAAGGCTAGAGGGAAGGCACTTTTATAATTCCTTTAAAAGGAACACCATTGGGGGCCCGGGAGATAGCATGGAGGTAAGGCGTTTGCCTTTCATGCAAAAGGTCATCTGTTCGAATCCCGGTGCCCCATATGGTCCCCCATGCCTGTCAGGAGCAATTTCTGAGCATGGAGACAGGAGTAACCCCTGAGCACTGCCGGGTGTGACCCAAAAACCAAAAAAAAAAAAGGAACACCATTATGCTGAGTGACCAAAAGCTTTGTCACTATATCCCTACATGTCCCACAGACAGGGAATGGAGAGAGTGGTTTGTCATTCCTATCCCTTGACCTTCTCCCAAGTCCCAGTCCCTAATGCAGGGAATCTTTGCAGCAAATGGATCCTGCCCACTCAAAATTCCATTTAAGATGGAGCTTGTGGGTAGGAAGAAGTGTCAGGGAAATCCGGAAGTGCAAAGAATGGGGTGCCCAGTACAGCTCAACTCTCAGCTGGGCACGGCCAATCTCATACCTGTCCCTGCTTGGGCCTTGCACAGCTCACCTGCACCTGTAGCAGAATTCTCTAGAGAGGCAAAATCAGCATGGAGGGCCCAGGCATCCTAAAGTCCTGTTACTGACTTAGTTATTAATTGGGGCTTACGATTGAAACTTTATTCTGATAACTATTTTATTTTCCCCTAGTGTTTTAATAAATTTCAGTCTCCCCAGATAGCACCCTCCAATCAAATGGTTTCTCTCTGCTCCTGAGTAATTCATCTCCCTTTTTTCTCTGTGTGCTTTGTCTTGGTTATGGCATCCATTCATGTTTTACCAAGTTGACCGGAATCATGGGGTAGCTATGGCATCTCTGCCCTCCTCAGCCCCTTGCTCCCAAACCCAAGTCCTGTCTAGTTATGTTTATGTCTGTTTATGTCTGTCCTCTCCCTTCTCTTACCCTGGTTCAGATCTTCATTGTCTTTTATCTGACTCACTGCATAGATCCTTAACTCAAACTGTAAAGTTCTTTTCTATTCACACTTAGGTTTCAGACAAACATAAATGCAGAAGGGAAAGCAGTCAGTCCTGCAGCAGCTAATAATGTAAAACCTCACAGCTTTTTGTGGGTGCCCCTCCCTTCATTTTTTTTTTTGGTTGTTGTTGTTTTTTTGTTTTTGTTTTTAGGCCACATCTGGCAGCGCACATCTGGCAGCGCTCAGAGGTTACTCCTGGCTATCTGCTCAGAAATAGCTCCTGGCAGGCACAGGGGACCATATGGGACACCGGGATTTGAACTAACCACCTTAGGTCCTGGGTCGGCTGTTTGCAAGGCAAATTCTGCTGTGCTATCTCTCCGGCCCCCTCCCTTCATTTTTTGATCCTTGTTATGTTACTCACATCTCTAACACTTAAATGCTGCTTTTTTAATCCTTGATCTCTTCCTACCCACACTCTGAACAGCTAATAGAGAAGCTGATGTATTATTCGAAGTATTATTTGATGAAGAATTTCCTGGAGGCCTAACAATACGGTATGTCTTTCCAGGTGAATATTTTATATGGTCATGATGTTGTCACTTGTCTATTTTTACCCCATTTGAGTTCCACTCCTGGGCAGTGGATCTTCTCAGCTATTGGGTTGTGACAGTGAATGGGCCTCTCTTTTGCCTTGGGGAAGCTTTCTGCCTTGTGGGGGATGTCATCGTCCTTGAGAGTCATTCATTGCAAAGGCAATGTCCAGTGCTTTGATCCAAATTAGTCTGGAAGGAACTCACAAATAGTTCCTTCTCCATCCCTGGATCACACCAATAACCTGTGGCATCGTGATACTGTCCAGAATGACCAGTAGAGTCATTCTCTACTGTCAGTCTCTGAGTGCTGACAGCCCAGGCTTTTGAAGCCAGATGTGACATTGAATCCAGAAATGTTAAAAATCATTGTTTGGTTGCAAGCTTCTACACAGCTGTACACCAAGCCATATTTCCCACCCTAGATGGCTCTGGAGAGTATTAAGGAACCTTCCAGAAACAATGCCTTGTTCACACTGACAGACATCTGAGTTGCCTCAGTGTCTGTCTGACTCCTGCTCTGCTCCTTGCAGGTGCTCACCTGGCCGAGGATACCGACTGCCACCCAGTGCCTTGGTGAACCTTTCTCACGGGACTCGTTCGGAAACCGGGAGCCAGAAGCTCACGGCCATTGTGAAGCCACAGCCTGCAGCCAGCCACTACATCTCCCACCCATCTCTGCCATCAGGGACCCTAGGTGGTCTCAACCACTCCCCACAGTCACTCTTTGTTCCCACTCAAGTAAGTAAGACTACATCCTGATTTCTTTTCACCCCATTGGCAATCACAGGCACTCTGTCAATGGAAACCTAACTCCCCTTTCCTAGTTACAGAGTCACAAAAGTTTTGCTTCTAATCAGTCAGGACTTTCCAATCTGGTAGAGAATGCCCTGAGCCATGTTTACCTCTGTTGATATAGAAATTTGTATAGATAATGATCTGCTTTGATCATTTTCCTAGAGTGACTTTTTAAGTTGACAGTTCCTTATTTTTCTATATAACTCAATTGCCCTGTGCTTTCTGGGATAAATTTGAAAGGAAAAAGATAGAGGACTAAAATGACTCTTAGCAAAAAGAAAAAAATAATTTTTTTTTTCATATTCTCACTTTGAAACTCATGGGTGATTTCTTGGTCTCTTATTCCTACAGACTAAAAATAGGATTGTACCTCTCACTTAACTCTTAATTCCATGGCTTTCAATCTTAACATTCTCTTAAAGCCAATAATGGATTATGCCAAGAAAACACAGATAATTAATGACCTATATATATTCTGTCTCTTAGGTAGCAGCTTTTAAATTTTGCTGCATATTTTCCTAGAGTCTGTCAAATAAAATCAATCCTCTTTAGCTAGTACCTAATTTTGAAATCTTAATTTGTCTCTTTTGGAAGATGAAAACTTTTGTTTGTTTTTCTGTTTTATTTCTGGGTCTTACCCAGTGATTACTCCTGACTCTGTACTCAGAAATTATTCCTGGCAGGCTCAGGAGACCATGTTGGGTGCCAGGGATTAAACCTAGGTCAACCGCATGTAAGAGAAGCATCCCTTCCGACTGTATTGTCTTTCAGACCCCAGAAGATAAAGATTCTAAAAACATTAGTTGCTACTTTGACTACCAATAGATTAGTCCTTTGGAAAACAAAAATATCTGTTGGTGGACCTGGAGTGATAGCACAGTGACCTTTGCCTTGCAAACAGCGGATCCAGGACCAAAGGTAGTTGGTTCAAATCCCCGGTGTCCCATATGGTGTGTCGTGTCCCCTCCCCCCCCCCCCCCCCCCCCCCCCCCCC
>PVKC010034848.1:0-13621 GCA_004027635.1 Crocidura indochinensis
GGCTGCTTGCAAGGCAAACGCTGCTGTGCTCTCTCTCTCCGGGCCCAACGTAAAGGTTTATTAGAATGAATAATTTGGCGGGAAATGTTGCAACTTATTGTAATTAACTTTTCTTATGAAATTGAGTTCTAATACAGACTGAAAAGTGCCACCCACCTGTGAAATCTCAGAGAAGGGAGAATTATCAGAAACTTTTGCTGTTTTAAAACGGGTTACAACAGCATTGTAATGTGGGTATAAGAGGCCAAAACTGTGTGAAAATGTTGTGGTTAGCATTTTGATAATATTGTTAATCTTGTGAATGCCTCGTATTGTTAAAATAACTAAATCTAAATAACAATACGAACTTTAATGTGGTTTTAAGGTCTTAATGTAAAAATGCTTAGATTGTAATAGAGGAAAACTTGGTCCTGTCAGATTGAAGTAATTCTAGCAATTTGTTTTCTAATTGGGAAAATAAAAGAAATAAAAGTTTTAAGTATTTGTATAAAGTGCAGACCTTTTAAAATTGGAGTAAAATTAGTCATATTTATCTCTAAGGTTTTTATAACTTATGTTATACTGTAGTGCTTGGATGGTTACAATACCTACTTCTCATTTGCTGAAGTTGTATCTTGTAAAGCCTAAGTAACTTGGTAATTGGAATTTAAGATTTAATATGTCTGGACACTGTTAAAATTTAGCATTTTGATCAATAAACAGGGTAGATTTGTAGTCAACTCATTTGGACCTATGATTATTTATAGAACAGTAAGAGATTGTAAGATAAAATTTTTTTAGAAACTACAAAATGCTATGTCTGAAATAAAGAAAAAGAACCATTTTTGATAATGTTCTAAGGTATTCAGAAAATTAAAGTGGAAAGGTCAGACTTAAGAATTATAACTTCTCAAGATTGTAGATTTAAGTCTTTAAAAAAATTATGTTTTGCACTGGACCAAGAATTTTGTCAAATCTGGTATATAAGAATTTTAGCATGAAATAGTTGTAAGTACAATAGGAAATCATAGCTTTTAAAAATTTATTGAAATTTTTAATTAAAAGTCTTATCAAATATTATTTATGCAGGAGGATATGTGGTTATACAAGAGGAATAAAATATAGATTTAATACTAGGGGAAAAAAGAATAAAACTCTTTAAAAAAAAAAAAAAGCAGCCAGTTGGTAAGACTGAAGAAAATTTGTAGAGTGAATTTAGAAAGGAAACAGGAAAGAGGGTAAATGCAGAAAATTTTAAAATGTCTAAAAAAAAATTGAAAAGGTGTACTAAAAAAGAAACTGTCAGATTAAGTTGAATTTTTATTATTATAAAATGCCTCTAACTCAGAAATTAGTCAATGTTTTGTGTACAAAAAAGTTTAAATGTTTTAAAACATATTATAGTGTTCATATGTTATTGGGTGAAGATGGAGTAATAATGAGTAATAAACACCTAAAAGATAAAGGTTTCAGCTTTAAAGGAAATAATCAAGAATTTTAAAAAAAACATTAAGGTGCAATTTAAAGGATCTTTTAAAAAAAATTAGTGATTGTTGATTGTAAATTTTTTAAAAGTCTAAAGTCTGCCAGAAAATTTTATATAATTTATGCAATATAAATTGCTGGTGTCTAATATGTTTTTTGCTTTAAACTGAGACCAAAAGAATAATCAAAATTCTACTCTCTGCATGTAAAATTAAGCATGATTAAAATGCTTTTGCAATTTTCATTAAGTATATCACAAGGAGCTTTGTGAATATGGTCATTGTTTAAAGAATTAAAATTATGGAAAATCTTACTGTAAAAGCCTCTAGACAATAATCAGATTTAGGATTTTCTATGCAAAATTAAGTAACATTTGCCTTTTCTCTCCTCCCTAGCACCTTTTAGTACCGTTTTTACGTCATGGCATCATGTTGCTTTGCATAAGAAACAAGCAAGCGGCCTTCCTTTCTACATGAGGAGTAATCCCCATGCAGACAGGAATTTTCAAATTAGTAAGGGGAACCCAGAGCCCTCTTTTGGAAAAATAATCAGGCTTAAGGTGGTGTGACAAGCAGGCACCCTTAGGCATCTGGCTAACAAAACCAGGAAGACACCAATATAATTGGCCTGAGAAAGGAAATTGAAGATTGCCTAGGAGTTTCTGGACCTGCACTAACTGGCCACAGCTGCTCTCACCCTCCACCCTCAGTCTCAAGAAAAAAAGAATTGAAGGTCATTCGCTTCCAAACCTGAAGAGGAGTGGAAAAGACTAACTCTAGGAAAATCCTACAGAGGGTTAGAAGACAACAGCCATATGAGAAATCATCATGCTGAACTAACCAACTCGTTCTTACATCAGCCTAGCCTAAGTGACTGTGATGTGACAAACCTGCTGTGTCCCCACCCTATCCTCAGAAATTCTCTGTTAGTAATGGGGGTGCCCAAGATGGAGATTTCTTCAGTCGTATTGTGTTTATGCAAAGGAAAGAGACAAAAAAATTTTAAATATCTGGCAAGGTGCAAGGTGAAGGTGGAGAGAAAAATAATTTTTGTAATTAAAGTAAACTCACTCTAGTGGGTCTAACTTAAAACCTACTTCTTTGAAGTAACTTAACTTGTGTAAAATATTCTTATTGAATGTACTAGACCAGATCATAAACTGTAAGCATTGTTTTGGCTGAAGTAACTCAGAGCTGTGTTTGTTAAAAAATGCTATGACGCTTTAATTTCTGTTGTTTAACTTGTGTTATCCATTAATTGTTACACACCACATGTAAGAGACGATTTTCTTAGATACAGAACAGTGAAAAACACCCTGGAAACTTCTTCATAAGTCTTTTACAGATACTTCTCAGAAGCCTACAGCTCGGGTGGTCAGTGGCCTGGATGGACTAATTGGAAACAGCAAAAGACCCCCCTTCCCCTCCGCATATCCATCTGACTCAACTTCCTGAACCGAGAAAAAATAAAGATCACCTAATGTACCAGATAACAGCATGGGGCTGTAAAACGACCGGTTAGGCAAATTGGAAGCCCACTTTCAGTTGGGACTGAATCGTGGTAACCAAGAATCACTCTTCTTGGAGAGCAGCAGGGGGTATTAAAAAAACTGCCTTTCATTGCCTTGAAGTTTCTGATCCGACCTCCCATTATTGTGTGCTAGTTCAGGTGTTGCCCAGCGTGCTATATGATAATTCTGATTCCTTTGAGGCAAGGTTTAATAGCTGCTCCACTCGGTACCCTTAAGAACCAGTTTCCCTCATCATGGCCGTCATCCTAGGGATGGGGGGAGCTGCTGGAATTGGAACAGGAACAGCTTCTCTGGTACAAGGAAACATGAAATTAGTCCAGTTAAAAACTGCTGCCAAAAAGCCTTAAAATTTGCTATATCCAAACTTCAGGACTTGCTCACCTCCCTATTAGTCAGATAAACCTCATGGTACATGGCTTCTGAGGCATACCAGGCAGCGAAATCTAGTCTCTAGGATTAGAGATTGACATTAGAAAAAGGGGGCAATGAAAAGGGATGTGAATGAGTTAAAAAGTTTAAAAAGTCTCTGCGTATGACGGGAAAGCCCCCCCCAAAAGGTTAAGGAGACCACAACTGAAAATTCACTGAAGCTGTACAACCTGTTATTGTATCTTGGATAAATAATCCAAATGTTCCCTTGATTGTAAAAGTCACTAAAATTCCTGAAATCAGTGGTCATACTGTGTTCTGTAAATTTTTCATTGTACTGTAGTGTTATAAAAACTGCTGGATTTGTGAACGGGGCTCCCAGCCTCTAGCCCATGATGGCCATGCTGGATGCCCATGCATGCATGTATGCTTGAGCACTAAACCCCGTGCTTTTGCATGAACCTCAAGTCTTGGTGTCATTGAATATCTTTCAGGTCCTTTCACCCTCAGTTTGAATGCCAGAGCACTGGAGTCTCTTCTTTCTTTCTCCCCTTCCCTGACACAAGAGAGGGGGACTGTGGATGAATACTTTCCCCTTTCACTTCACTTTCTCAAATGGAATCCATGTGTTCCTGAGGACACCTTTGTGAGAATCCAAAGAAAAGTCATTTATCTTGAGAGTCAATCACTGATTCTTCAATCACTTCAGGGTTCTTGTTCTGATCCTATCTGTCCACCTTTTCTTGTATTATCGGTTTTCTTTTATTCACTTTTTGTGAAACATTCACTTTTTGTGAGCAAAAAAGAAAAAAACCATATGTAGAATTTATGGGAAAACTGACAGATACAATTCAGAAACAGGATGAGTGTAAAAAGACTCAATTGGCTTTTGAGAATGCTAATGAAGATTTTTAAGGCTAGACTGAACCTCACCAGAGAAAAGGAGGACAATATGGGGTACTTGAGGGCAAGTTGGAATGTTGGTTCTATTAAACATGTGAATGCTATAGAGGCAAGTTCAATTTATGTTAATGTTTTAATTGTAGTAAATTGGGTCACTTTCCTAGGGATTGCAGGGCCCCTCTAGGGCCCTCCCCTGTGAGAGTATTGCCAGACCTTGTCCAAGGTATGGCAGAGGAAATTACTGAGCAAGAGATTGCTACTCAAAATTTGATGCCTCCTGTAACCCAGTCTTGGAAAACTGGAGAAGGGGGCATCCCAGACCTTGCAGAATCAACGGACATTCCCAACTGCCAACCCTCTCACAGAAAAAGAAGGGTACTTAAACTTTCAAGGGGTATAAAACAGTCTCCTTCACTTTAGTGGTTTCTGAGAGTGAAAAATTGTGTTGAAAGGTTGCAAATAAGTTTTTATTTTTCTTTCAGACTATATTGTCAATTGTTCTGCCAGTTCATGAGAATGTATGCTGGTATTTAGGTAATTTAGGTATTTTGGTATTTAGGTAATTTAGGTAATGCATGTCAGTTTTGTCACCAGATATCAAACTTAATATTGCCCTTAAGAAATGTTTACCTACCTAGAAGTGCAAAACTATCAATATTTCATGGTAACCTTAGTGAGTGATTTAGACTGTTAAATATATGTGTTTTTAAAAATCAAATTTCTAATATGATTATTTTCTTTTGGTTTTTGGGTCACACTTGGTGATACTCAGGGCTTACTCCTGACTATGCTCTCAGAAATTGCTCCTGGCTTGGGGGGATCATATGGGACATGAGGGATCAAACCGCATCAATGGCCAGCAGCATACAAGGCAAACGCCCTACAGCTGCAACATCGTTCAGACCCTCTAACAAGATTTTTTTTTTTTTTTGGTTTTTGGGCCACACCCGGTGACACTCAGGGGTTACTCCTGGCTATTCGCTCAGAAGTCGCTCCTGGCAGGCACAGGGGACCATATGAAGAACCGGGGGATCGAACCGCAGTCTGTCCTAGGTTAGCACAGGCACCTTATCTCCAGCGCCACCGCCCGGCCCCAAGATTTTTAAAGATAAATTTATTCTAGTTAATTTACAACATGAAGCAAACTTTTCTTGCCAAATTTAATGATATTTGATTATGAATATCCAAAAGCTATTAGAAACCTATAGAACTGAATGTTTTTAGCCAGTGATGTCTTCTCTCCTATGAACATCTTCCTTTGCTATGTAAAAGCCCACCTGGATCTTACTCCACCCTGCCCTGCCTGATTGAATGGGTATTGATTTAATAAAGAAAGAGGTAGTTCTGGTTTTGGCTCAGGCAGAGAGATGACAATGTGAAAAAACCACTGATTCTATGATTCTCTCCTGACTGGTTTTGTTTATTAATCCTTCACTACTTCCCAGTTTCAAATCTTTTTAGAAAAAGAAATTGGGAAAATGAGGCCTTTATTTCCCCAAGATCTGAAGAAAGACCCTCTAGTATTCAGCAAATTAAAAGACTGGCTTGAGGCCTGTGTTAGAAAAATATACCCAAATGCTTTTTGGAAAAGGCTACCATGCTCTAATTTAAACTAAATTTACTTTAAAATTATTATCCCAGTTCTTACTGCACCTATGAAAAATAGCAACCACTTTACTAAAGCCTTCATTAAGTGTAAAGGGAGGCATTCTCCATTTCAGGAACACAGCCGTGGTGTAAAAACCATTCTCTGAGCCCATAGACGGATACTAAAGCCTCTAGTTGGAATTCAGTATAAAATCAGTCAAACGCTTTGAAATACAAAATATTTCAAATATGAAACAGGTCTGGCTCTTTCTAGTAATTTAGGTTCTGTAATTAATTACTTTACAAGAAAGAACCCTCTATTTCTTGAATACAGGTTGTTGCTTGGACAATGCCAGTACCTCATGTTTGGGCTAATGATTCTTTTTTTTTTTTTTACCCCCTTCATGGAATTCACAGATGCTTCAGTTCCTGTCAAGAAAGGAATACCTTTTAACTTTCATCTAGTAAAGTTTCCTCCAGGAAAGTTGACTTTCCTCTTGATCCCTTTGGCACCAAGTCTCTTCCCTGTCTTCTTTTCCACGTGCTGGCATGGATCCTGACTAAATCTATGACTTCCGTGTCTCTAACCATTGACTTTTCTCTCACTTGAATTTTAATTCTATTATTGTATGTCTATTTTACGATTTATTTATTTCAAAAACAAATTGGAGGAACTGTTGCTTTAACATATATCTTTCTCAGGCAGTTTGAACATTTTGGCATTTCCTGAAATTTCTATTCTGGCAGAGTGGTTGAATACCTTCTATTTTTTAGTATTCCTCAAACTATATTGGGGTTAATTGTAGAATTTTGAGTACAAACTCACCTACGCAACTATCACTGAGTGTTCACCTGAGCACATTTTTCTTATCAATTAGGTGCCTGTATCTTTCTGACCTGCATGAACTGAGGATTTGTGGACTTAGTTCTTTAGTTCTCAAATATAAATGGCCTAGTATCTGGTGTTTTGCCCAGAATTCACTGTTGCTTGCTGGTGTGGTCACAGTTTAGTCCTCTTGAATGGTAATGGAAATATGGTCAAAAGTACCCAATGAGAGCGATTTAATGATCTGATCCTATCAGCTACAAGGGAGTTTCTGTTTGTCATTTTTTTGGTCTCAGCTGTGTAGTCAAGGTCAATAAAAATGGATAGCATCCTTCAGTGTGATGCTGCAGTTTGGATAGTCAGGTGGCATCAGTTTGCCCTTTTCATTTGCCAGATAGACTAATTAATATATGTTTCCTTTGGTCTGCATGGTATTTATAACAAGAAAATTGTCTGGGGATTACAAATAACTGGTCAAGTTCAAACTTGTAAAGGTCTATAGGATTATCTTGTATAATGAGTTTCTGTCAGTCATTGGAACCTTTTTATATTTTAGAAGAATCTGGGCAGCAGCAGCCAGAGACGATTCCCGTTTAAGTACATAGGTAGCTTTAATCCAAATACATTCAGCCTTGGGTGACTTAATTTCATAAATGTTCCAGAAGACAATCCTAGATTGGGAGAATCTGATTGACAGTATCAGTATACTCATACTATGTTCCTCCATAGGTTGAGAGCTCTGCTATATTTGATTGATCTGAACACAAGACTTGCTAGCTAATAGCATTTTGGGAGGATCTGGTGTATCTGGCAGAGGTTAAATCATCCAGCATGTTTGTGTGCATACCAGGAGAGATGGTATAGCCTCAGAGCAAGGAAAATGGCTACAGGGACTGTGCCAGCAAGTTTGGCAAACTACTGGGTTGGGCAGTTCTGAGCAAGAAAGTTTGGCTGAGAATTCCAGGATCTTGTTCAACTGCTGATGTGATTGGTGATATTTGACTCCAGGATGGCAACTATTCACATCTGCTCCCTTCTGTGTTGACTCCAAACCATGCTGCCCGAGGCACCAAACTCTACCAGTGCTGACTCCACTGTGCTGTGCTTCACCGGTCCCAGAACATTCCATCGAGTCATTCATGTGCTTTGTTTGTGGAATAGGATTCCCTCTCTGTCTTTTTCCTGTCAATAGAATTAATCATATTTTATCAAACCCATAAAATTTAAATGATTTCTCCAAGTCCTGCTGAGATTCCTACAGTTACTTAGAACCTGAAAAAATAAATCGATAATACACAAGGCTCAGAATTATGCTAAAGGGTTTAGTAGCCACTGAAGATATAAGATTTGGTTTTTATTTGGGGGTGGGGTCATATCCAATTGCTCAGGTCTTACTCCTGGCTCTGTGTATAAGGCTCATTTCTAGCAAGACTCAGTGAACTATGTGCAGTGTATGGGATTCAACCCAGATTGGCCACATGCAAGGCAAGTAATGAAAGTGGCTTTTAAGTCAGTGAAATTATAATAAACCCTGAAAATTAGAGATATCATACAGAGTGGAGTGCATACCTTAAACATACACCCTGGACAACAACTGCATTTTATCCTGCTGAATGTGGCCCTAATGACCCTGAAGGTTCCCAGCATCCATACAATGATGATCCAAGCAATAAATTCTGAGACCTGGCAACATTGGGTTGAGTATTACTAAAAAAATAATGATGATGATCAAAACAATAAATTAAATCAATGATATGATATATAAATTAGAGCATTTTTCAGACCTCAGAAAAGTCAAAACTTTAAAATTATAGATTATAAATATAAATTTTAGAAAGTAAAATCTTGTGAAACAAAGCCAGTAAAGCTAAATGAATAATTGAAAAATTACTTCTGGAGTTGATATTTTTCTAAGTATAAAGAATAAAAATTAATAAAAGAAGAACTACATCTGGTTAGGACCTAGGAATAAAAATTTCAAGTTATAGAGGGAAATAAAGTTTTAGAATTACACTCCTACCCCAAAAAATTTATGCACTAACATTATTATTAAGTGAAGTAATCAGGAGCAATTTCTGAGTGTAGATTTAGGAGTAACCCTTGAGAACCGCCAGGTGTGACCCAAAAACCAAATACATATATATAATTATATATTATGTATAAAATATTATATAATATATAATGCATACTATATTATATATAAATATTCATATATAAATATATGTATATAACTATATATACATATATAATTAGTGGACTGGAGAGATAGAAGAGTGGACATTAGACCTGTGCAGAACCAGGAGTAAGCCCTAGGAATTGTTAGGTGTGACTCAAAAAAAAAAAAGTATTAGGGATATTTGTTATTTTTATTGATGCTAAATGGCTTTGCAAATGCAAAGTTTCCTTTGCTCAAGAAATCGTGTGTTTTGCTTTTCAGTGCTTTGCCTACTGCAGAATATAAAGGGGTATCTGGTGAAATATTTTACATATTTGAAATGTGTTTAATTTCTTCCTTCAGTTTAAATGGAATATTCTAATAGTTTGAATAATATTTTGTATATTTAAAATTCAGAGATATGGCTCAACAATTAAATTCATATATTACATACATGAGATCTAATTTCCATCCCCAACACTGTAAAAATAAAACACTATAATAAATGACTAGAAAAAAAAACTAATAAACAGCCCCCTGGCAGACACAAACATTCACCATGCACTTTCAGAATAAAATTCTATCTTGGAATTCTAAATAATCTTATAAAGCCATGCACAAAAGTAATTATTTGCTGTTACAAGAATATTGGTTACCTTCTACTATATAACAATATACCCTCAAATGGATTAAAATACATTTTATTTTATTATTATAATTATTTAAATTTTATTTTTATTATGACATTGTGCTTTACAAAGCTGTTCACAATAGTTATTTTAGGCATACAATGTTCCAAAATCAATCCCATTACTGGAGTGACTCTCCCTCCACCAGTGTCCCTAGTTCACCACCCCCAAGACTCCCCAGGTAACAGGCACATAGCAAATTTACTTCATATTGCTTGCTGCAACAAAATGGCAAATGGAATTATCAAAAATATCAAACAATAAAAGTTCATTTGTGATGATTGATATCTCACGGTGGAATTTCTAAAGTCTAAGGATTTACTGAGCTAGTTGGTGCTTGCTGAGCCTTCTGTGTTACTGCTTTAGTTCAATGAGCTTCACCAAGCTTCTATACAACTTCTACACAACTTTTCTATCAATGTTGCTGAGCTCCTACTGAAATGTAAGTATTGAAGTACTGAAATTTGAAGGTGATGTTGAACTGGGACCATTTATACAGCACAGAAGGTCATGTGTGGCAGCCTCTGGACCTAGCTGGAAGATAATCAACTGCCCCCACCCTGAAAAGGTCACAGAGTTTTCAGCCAAGAGATAGAACTACCTGGAATAGTTTGGCAGTTTGACAACTTGGTTGAGAACAAAATGTTTTATTACAAAAACAATAAGCCAACAAAATCTGACAATGAGAAAATGGCAACAATTTGATCTAAAAGCAGGTTGTCTTACCTCACCATCTAATGATAGGATGAAATCAGAAGACTTGTCATTCTTTGATCTGTGCAAAAGCCAAGATCACTATCTACAGAAGACTGACTGTGACAACCATGACTGGGCAGAACTTATCCTGGAACAAATAAAAAAAAGCCTTAGTCTAGGTTTTGGCCTATGATTTGTACAACAACCAAGATCTCTAATTCCAGAGGTATGACTGAGACAACTGCAACTGAACAGGTCTTCTGGAAACATAATGAAAGACTCTATTCTAGGCTTCATCCTCGAATCAGTGCAAAAACCAAGACCACCAACTACAGAAGACTGATTAAAACAACAGTGATGGAACAGAACTTCTAGAACTGCAAAGAAAGACTTCATCATAGGCTCCATTCTTTGACCTGTGCAGATACCAAGATCTCTAGATACAGAGGTCAAGTTTCATCATCCATGACAGAGCAGAAGTTTTCCAAACACCACAAAAGAACCTAGGGAAAAGTAAATGAGCATGTATGGAGTCTGTAGTTATTCCCATGACAGTATACTTCAAGGATTGAGAAACCATATCTCTTAGGCCAAGGGAATTCCCTTTCTAATTTACTCAATATTTACTGTGCCTATGCAGGAAAAGTAAAAAGCAGCACAAAAAAATTTTTTTGGTTTTGTTACTGTTGTTGC
Source organism: Crocidura indochinensis (assembly GCA_004027635.1). NCBI lineage: Eukaryota > Metazoa > Chordata > Mammalia > Eulipotyphla > Soricidae > Crocidura > Crocidura indochinensis. The sequence goes on from PVKC010034848.1 coordinate 10,914, forward strand.
TGTTGTTTTCATTTTTTGTGCTTTGTTTTGTTTTTATTTCAAGACTGTGGTTATTGTGTGATGGTTGTCTTTATTGTCTTTTTGGACTTTTTGTTTGATTTTTCTTTTTGTATTGTTGTGTGTTTCTCATTCTTTTCCCCTTTCTTCTCCCAATTTAATATGTATAGCTTCTAGAAGGACTCCTGCCATTTTTTGCATGTTTGATTTGACCCCATTCTATTTTTTTCTTTTCTTCAGACAGAACCACATAACTTGAACCATCTTGTTCTACCTCTCAAATTGAGGGGGAAATAATGAAGGGTACCAAGACCAAGCAGTTGTATGATCACTAAGCAGTAACAAAAGTGATTGCATTTAAACACCAAACCCAAAGCCAACAGACAACAGAATTGATACCCAATCTATAACAGGCTAGACACAGAGGGGACCACTTATACTAGCAGCCCAGGGGGTAAGTAAGGGGGATATGGGATGCATACTAGGAACAGAGGTGGTGGGAGGACAACGTTGGTGGTGAGAATTCCCTTGATTCAATGTCGATATGAACCTAAAATATTACTGTGAAAGGTATGTAATCCACTTTGATCAAAATAAAAATTATTATTATAAGAAAAGAGGTTAAAGAGACTCATATAATGAAATACAACATAGTCAGTTTTTCCATCAGTGAACAAAAGTGATATCAAAAAACGTATTTGAGATTATTTTTATGTATATATTTATGCGAACAAGACAACAGTACAACTTATAGACTAGTTTATAAGGAAAAATTTGTATGTATGGTTTACCTAAACATGTATAAGAAAGAGACTAAAACGATGGATTAATATAAACTTCAAGAGTGATTCAGGTATAGTAATTGGTCTGCGCAATATGATTACCACAGATGTGACTAACTATGCAAATACAATAAGTTAATTAACAAACAATTATTTAGTCTCTCCGAATCTTAGTTTACTCAGCTACTAATTAGTTTATAGTTTCATAAACAGTCATTGTGAGGATTAAATAAGGAAATTAATTTGGCACAGTGCTCGACAAACTCAAGTCAGAATTACTCTGATTGATAAGCAAAAAAAGAAGTTATTTTCCACCCGTTTCTCCCAGAAAACTTTTTTTTTTCATAACAATTCTACCTAAAGTAATAGGAATAATGTTTCTCTAAATCATTCAGATCTTAATTAAATGTTAGACATTCTTTTATAAAAATTGAACAGTACAAAATCACTCTATGAATTTTTTGGCCTCTGTTAGCAAAGGAAACATCCCATGGCACTGTGAAACTGCCAGCAAGAAAATGCTTGTACATCTCTAACATAGAGTAAAGTAAGTAAGTGAGTCACTTACCTTAACAAATGCCTGACTTAGTACCAAAAAAGCAAGAGGATTGGAAAATTCATATCTGTTAGAGCAGATCTACTCAATGGGTCATTTTCTGGGCCTATAGCCAACCTTATCACCAGGCTACAACCATATGCCCCTTACTTTTGACCAATTCCAGCAGCATTACCTTTTCTAGGCTGTGATGTCTTCAACACATGTAGGCAGTTTGTTTTCAAATAAATAATCTAACTTTATAAAGATTCCACAAAAATTTAAGTTCACTGTATTCAAGTAAGACAAAAGCATTATTTCAGATAAACAGAAAGGCTAAAAACATTTCACAAATTTTAGTTAAAATAGTTTATAATGTTGCAAATTTTACATCGAAATAAATTCATATTTAAATATATTAACTAGATTTGAAAGTCTTAACTATTCAGGATATGCAAGGTTGCTGATGGCCAAATTTGAAATCCATATTATTTATTTATTTTTGTGGGGGGTTTGGGGGCACATCCAGTGATGCTAAGGCATTACTCCTGGCTATCTGCTCAGAAATAGATCCTGGCAGGCACAGGGGACCATATGGGATGCTGGGATTTGAACCAACCACCTTAGATCCTGGGACAACAGCTTGCAAGACAAACGCCGCTGTGCTATCTCTCCGGACCCATAAATCCATATTATTTCTATTTTCATTTTAAAATTAATAGTTATTATTTTATATAGCCTTTGCATTGTGAAGACTTTGAATTTATAATTAAAATGATCAAAAATTGATTTATGAACAAACCTAAAAGTATCTAGAAATTGAGCTTCTAGGGGCCGGAGAGATAGCATGGAGGTAGTCCTTTTGCCTTGCATGCGGTAGGATACTGGTTCAAATCTCGGCATCCCATATGCTCCCCTGAGCCTGCCAGTAGTAATTTCTGAGCCAGGAGTAACCGCTGAGCACTGCTTGGTATGACCCAAAAACAAACAAACAAAAAAAACTTTTGTGTAACTTAGAGTTGATTTGCAAAAGAATAAATCAAATTAAAACCCATATCACATTTACTAGAAAAAAGTATAAAAAGTGATATAACTATAAATGAAATGCAATTTTAACTGAAATTATAAAACTACTACAGACTGATACTTCTAATTTACATAAAGACAAATCTTCAAAACAGTCTGTCCAAATAGAATCCAATAGCACACTAAGAGAATCTTTTATTACTACCAAGTAGGACTTTTTCCCATGATTCGGTTGAGAATATGCAAATAATTGAAGTACACCTTGCCAGATAAAACAAAGATAAAACTTTGTGCTTGTCTCTCATGAGCGCTGTAGTTTTTGTGACCCAATGATCCTTATAATAAACTGTTTGGGAAAGGAAGAATCA
>PVKC010034849.1:0-13620 GCA_004027635.1 Crocidura indochinensis
AACTAGGTATGTGACTCATCATGAATACTAACCCATGTTTCTAACAGCATCATGGTAAGAAATGAAATGAAATAAGGAACCAATTCTGAGAAGCCAGAGAGATAGGACAGGAGGTAAGGTTTTTGATTTGCTGACCTTTCTTCCATTGCATCACCAAGTACAGTTTCTTAAACACTATTAGGAGTGAGTCCTGAGCACAGTCGAGAGTAAAAACTTTAACACTGTTGGAAAAGGATAAGTTTGCAAAAAGAAACCAAATCTACATTATCACACAACACTTAAAATTTCATATTATTGAAAATGTGTACTTTGCAAAAATGACTACAATAAAGTGCACTTGTCACAAATATGGAGGAATCCATGTAGGACAGAGAAGTAACCACTGTGATAATGATAATTTGCAATGATCACTCTGGACAAGAGCTGGGTGTTGAAAGGAAGCAAAATGATATGCGTGTTACCCTATCAGTAACAGTACAGCAAATCACAATAAAATAAATGAATGAAAGGGAGAACTAAAGAGAGAAGTATCTGCCATAGAAATAGGCTGACAGGAGTAGGTACAGGAAGGAAACATGTAGCACAAAATGATAATTGGCAAAGGGATGGGTGCTATAATATTGTATGTCTGAAACTCAAACAAGCAACTTTTTATTCTGTATCTCAGTATTTAATTAAAATACTGGCTACATATTTCTCTATACAATACTGAAGCAGAGGAGAAAGAGACTAAGGAGTCAATTCCATTTAAAATAGTATCCAAAAATATCAAGTACCTAGAAATCAACCTGGCAAGAGAAGTGAAGGACCCATACCATGAAAACTTTAAAACACTTTAGAAGAAATGAAAGAGGATCTAAGGAATTGAAAGAACATTCTATGCTCATGGGTAGTTGCAATAACCATCATCAAAATGGCTATTTTACCTAAACTACTGCATAGATTCAATGCACTCCTTATCTAAATTCAGACATCATTTTTATAATAATTTTTATTTTGATCAAAGTGGATCACATATCTTTCACAGTAATATTTTAGGTACTTATTAACATTGAACCAGGGAAATTCCCATCACCAAAGTTGTCCTCCCTCCAGCTCCGTTCCCAGCTTGCATCTCCTATCCCCCAACCTTACCCCCCGGGCTGCTAGTATAAGTGGTCCCTCTGTGTCTAGCTTACTACTTAGTGATCATACAACTGTTTGGTCTTGCTACCCTCCATTATTTTCCCCTCAATTTGAGAGGCTGAACTATGGTTCAAGTTAGGTGATTCTGTTTGAAGAAAAGAAAAGCAATGAAATGGGATAAAAATCAAATAAGCTGAAAATGGGCGGAGCCCTTCTAGAGGCTCTCAACCTCAATTTGAGAGAAGTAAAGGGAAAAAGGAAACAAAACTCTACAACAATACAAAAGGAAATATCAAACAAAAACTTCAGTGAGCACTACAGCAATAAGGATAAGCATCACATAATAACCCCGGTACTGAAATAGAAACACAACAGAGGGCAAAATGAAGAAAAAATAAATAGATAAATAAGTAAAAAAAATTTTGTGCTGGAATTTTTTTCCTGCATAGGCACAGTAAATTCTGGGGACATTAGAAAGGGAATTCCCCTGGCCCAAGAGATTCAGGGTTTCTTCACCCTTGAAGTATACTGTCATGGGAATAACTATAGACTCCTTCCATGTCCATTTACTCTCCCCTAGGTGCTTTCGTGGTATATGGAAGACTTCTGCTCTGTCATGGGTGATAAAATCAGACCTCTGTTTCTAGAGATCTGGTATCTGCACAGGTCAAGGAATGGAGCTTATGATGAAATCTTTCTTTGCAGTTCTAGAAGTCCTGTTCCTTCACTGTCGTTTTAATCCGTCTCTGTTGGTGGTGGTCTTGGTCATTGCGCTGATCCTAGGATGGAGCCTAGGATAGAATCTTCCGTTATGTTTCCAAAAGACCTGTTCAGTTGCAATTGTCTTAGTCAGACCTCTGGAATTAGAGATCTTGGATGTACAGATCGAAGGCCAAAACCTAAACTAAGGCTTTTTGTATTGGTCCCAGGATACATTCTGCCCAGTCATGGCTGTCACAGTCAGTCATCTGTAGATAGCGATCTTGGCTTTTTTCACAGATCAAAGGATGACAAGTTTTCTGATTTTGTCTTATGGCTAGATGGTGATGTAAGACAACCTGCTCTCTGATCAAGTTGTTCCAATTTCCTAGTTGTCAGGATATCATATCAGAACTGGCACCTGTTGGTGCCAGAGCAGTATCAAGGATGTCTCAGAGGGAATTTAGTTCCTGGAGCTGTTGTAGAGAACTGTGTCATTTCTACAGACATCATTTTATAAGGACTTAGAGCAATCAGTTATAAAGTTCATATGGAACTAAAAAAGATCCAGATTATCCAAATTCATACTGAAAAACAAGAAACTGGGTGACATCTCTTTAACTAAACTGAAGCTTTACTATAAAGTCATAGTGATCAAAACAGCATGGTACTGGATAAAAAACAGAATCTTATATCAATGGGTCAGAATAGAATATCCAGTGACATATCCCCAAATACACAGTCAAATAATATTTGACAAAGGAGTCAATAATTTGAAATATAACAAAGCAATCTCTTCAACAAATGGTGTTGGAACAACACCTGTAAGAAAAAAGGTAAGGCGTTTGCCTTTCATGCAAAAGGCCATTGGTTCGAATCCCGGCGCCCCATATGGTCCCCCGTGCCTGCCAGGAGCAATTTCTGAGCATGGAGCCAGGTTAACCCCTGAGCACTTCCGGGTGTGACCCAAAAAAACAAACAAACAAGCAAACAAACAAAAAACAAAAAGAAAACAAAAAGAAAACAAAAAAAGAAAATAACGATTAATCCATACCCCACACCTTACACAAAAGTCAAGTCAAATGGATTAAAGACCTTGAAATCAGACCCAAATTGTAAAGTTTATTGAGGAAAAATAGGAAGAACACTTCAAGACTTACATACCAAAAAGTATTTGATGATAGAATATACAAAGGATAATAGGATATACAAACACTCAGAAAGGTTAGCTCCCCAAAATCTAATAAAGCCATAGAGAAATGGGTAGAAGAAGAACAGACACTTCTCTGAGGAAGACAAATTGATGGTAAATAGACACATGAAAAATGTTGACCATCACTCATAATTAGGGAAATCCAAATCAAGACAATAATGAGGTACCAACTAACACAACGGAAGATGGCACACACCAAAATAAGGGGTTCATTCAGTTGGCGGAGATGTAAGAGAGGAACTCCCTTCCAATACTGGTGGAATGCTGCCTGGTCCACCCCCTCTAAAAACAGTATGGAGGGTTCTCAGTAAAGTCAGAATTGAGTTGCCATATTATTCAACAATCACACTTCTGGGAATCAATCCCCAAACTAGAAGGAAAGTAGTCCAAAAGCATGTATGCACACTCAACACTCTTGGCACAATAGCCAAGATTTGAAATCAATCTAGATGTACAACAATAGATGAGAGGATCCTGAAAATGTGCTACTTATACACAATGGAATACTACATAGCAATGAAAATGACACAATCATGCAATTTGCAGCAACTTGGTTGTAACTAGAAAATATTGTTAAATGAAGCAAGACTGAAGAAGGATAAATACAGAATGATAGCACTTACTTGAGGTATTTAGAATATATACTATATAAACATATAATACTCTATGACAAACACAATAGTCTAAAGGGTAGAAAATCCAAACACCATAGGTGTTAGGGTATAATGAGAAGTGATCAATTCAGTGGAAAAGAGGAAAGAGAAAGCCTAGAATATCCTGTATACCATAAAGAAACCAGCAATAATGGAAACTGTGGTTTAAAGTGTTTAATAAACCTCTCATTAAAAAGGCCCATAATAATGTTCTTTTTTCTTTTACATTTTACAGACCTTATCATAGTATTGTCTAGATTTTTATTAATATATTTAAACACCTTGAATACAAATATGATAGTAGTTCACCAGCGTAACATTCCTATCACCAATGCCCCAAATCTGCCTCTTCTGCACACCACCCCCGCCTTTACTCTAGACAGGCTTTCTACTTCATTTATTCACATTTTTATGATAGTTCTCAGTGTATTTTTTTCTCTAACTGCACTCACCACTCTTTGTGCTGAGCTTCATGTCATGAGCTGAACCTTCCAGCCCTCCTCTCTTTCGTCTCAGAGAATTATTAGAAAAATGACTTCTATTTTTCTTAAAACCCATAGATAAGTGAGACTATTCTTTGTCTATCTCTCTCCCTTTGACTTATTTCACTCAGCATAATAGATTCCATGTACAAGCATGTATAGGAAAATTTCATGACTTAATGTTTCCTGAAGCTGCATAATATTCCATTATATATGTACCACAGTTTCTTTAGACATTCATCTAGTAAAGGGCATCTTGATTGTTTCCAGAGTGTGGCTACTGTAAATAGCACTGCAATGAATATAGGTGTGAGGAAGGGATTTTTGTATTGTATTTTTGTGTTCCTAGGGTATATTCCTAGGAGTGGTATAGCTGGATTATATGGGAGTTCAATTTTCAGTTTTTGGAGGAATTTGCATATCGCTTTCCGTGAAGGTTGGACTAGACAGCATTCCCACCAGCAGTGGATAAGAGTTCCCTTATCTACACATTCCACCAGCACTGCTTGTCCTCATTCTTTGTGAGGTGTGCCAATTTCTGTGGCATAAAATGGAAGCTCATAATTGTTTTGATTTGCATCTCCCTGTTGTTAGTGATGGGGAGCATTTATTCATGTGTCTTTTGGCCATTTATATTTCTTCTTTGACAAAGTGTTCATTTCTTTTCCCCATTTATTGATGGGATTAGATTTTTTTCTTGGTAAAGTTTTGTCAGTGCCTTGTATATTTTGGATATTAGCCCCTTTTCTGATGTATATTGGGTGAATAGTTTCTCCCACTCTGTGGGTGGCTCTTGTATCCTGGGCACTATTTCCTTTGAGGTGCAGAAGCTTCTCAGCTTAATATATTCCCATCTATTTATCTCTGCTTCCATTTGTTTGGAGAGTGCTGTTTCTTCCTTGAAGATGCCTTTAGTCTCAATTTCATGAAGTGTTTTAACTACGTGTTGTTCTATACACATTATCTTTTCAGGTATTATATCAAGGTCTTTAATCCATTTGGATTTTACCTTCTTACTTGGTGTTAGCTAGGGGTCTGAGTTTGCTTTTTTGCAAGTGGCTAACCAGTTCTGCCAACATCACCTGTTGAAGAGGCTTTCTTTGCTCCATTTAGGATTTCCTCCTCTTTTATCAAAAATTAGGTGATTATATGCCTGGGGAGCATTCTCTGAGTACTCAAGCCTATTCCACTTATCTTAGGATATGTCTTTATTTCAATACCATGCTGTTTTAATGACTACAGCTTTGTAATACAGTTTAAAATTGGGGAAAGATATGCCTCCTATATTCCTTTTCCAAAAGGTTTCTATAGCTATTCGTGTGTGTTTATTGTTCCAATTAAATTTCAGGAGTTTTTGACCTACTTCTTTGAACACTAATAGGTATCCTTAGAGGAATTGCTTTAAATCTGTACAATGCTTTGGGGATGTGTCATCTTTTCCTTGCATGCTCTTTTATTTATTGAAGCAGGTTTTTGTTATTTTCTTTGTATCGTTCCTTCACCTCTTTAGTTAAATTGACTCCAAGTTAATTGATTTTGTGTGGCACTAATGTGAATGGGATTGTTTTTAATATTAATTTCTTCTTTATCATTATTTGTGCATAAGAAGTCATTGATTTTTATGTTATTTTTGTGTCCTACCATTTTCTTATATGAATCAGTTATTTCTGGAAGCTTTTTGGAGTTTTTTAGGGTTTCCTAAATATAACATCACGTTGTCTGTGAACAATAAGAGCTTGACTTTTTCCTTTTTGTCAGGATTAGATTGATATCTTTTTCTTGCCTAATCACTATGGCAAGAACTTCTAGCACTAGTTTTAATAGGAATGGTGAGAGAGGGTAAAATTTTATTCTACCAGATTTTAGAGGAAAGGCTTTTATTTTATATTAATTGAGAATATTATTTGCCATTGACTTGTGGTATATGGCCTTGAATATATTGAGAAAAGTTGTTTTTATTACTATCTTGATAAGATTTTTTAAGAATGTGTCTTGGGCCTTAACGAATGTTTTCAATGCATCTATTTATGTGATCATCTTCTTTGATTTTCATTTTGTTAATATGATGTATTATGTTTATTGATTTACTTATGTCATAACCATTTTTTCCATTGTCTAATCATTTACTTTAAGGATCTATTCAAGTATCCTTTGCTATATGGATTTTTTCTGCATCTGATACTCCAGCTCACTAATTATGTCCTCAGCAGCTTTTACTCTGTTGGAGAGACTTTCCATTGAGATTTTAATTTACTGTGTTTTCTAGTCCTATTATTTCAGTTTGGAGTTTTCTGATTTCCATCTGTGGTCTGTTCAGCTCAATATATGCTCTCTTTGAATTCCATGAAGATCTTTCATATTTATTTTATACATTCCTTATCTGAGAGTCTTACTAGGTGGTTGTCACTTTTTGGGTCATCAGAGCTGCCGTCTTCATTCTCTATGGTGTTAGCCTGCATTATTTCCCCATTGTCACAATTTTAGTGTGGTTCTTTACATGCTATGGTTGGGTTCATCAGCTAGAAAATGCATGTGGCTGCAAAGTGGAGCAGCTGTGCTCCTCTGGCTCCACCCTTTGTCTGTGAGACAGCTTTTCTCTGAAGAAGAATCCCCAGAAAACTATGGGTTGGAGTACCAAAATCTAGGACACCGGAGAGTGAGAAGTTAGTTCAGAGTGTCTGCATGCTGTACTTCAGAGCACACAGCAGCAACCAGCTCCACCCATTGTGGGCAGGATGGCTCACCTCTGAAGAAGCACCTCTAAGGGAATGATGGGTGGTGATCACCAAGATCCAGGACACAAGATAGTTGAGAATATAGTGCATAATGTCTGCCTGTCATGCTTCAGACCACACAGCAGCAACCAGCTCCTATTTCTTGGAATTTTAAATAGTACTCCATCAAATCTTTACTCCCTATGAACCAAGATTCATTAATCCAATGATAGCAATCAATTTGGCAAATTTGGCGAACCTGATATATAACTTGAAAAACGAGGTCAAAAAGGGCTTCTGTCTATTTTTCATATTTTTTCTCCCAATTACTCTCCCCCAAATTCCTCAGCAAAGCTTTAGGAACTGATTCACATGCATTAGTATACTCTACTGTATAACTAAAATCTATGTCAGAGATGTAAATAATCAAGGAATCCCAACTTTTCTAGTCCCAGAAGTTTCAGTCATGCCAAGCCAGACACTGAAAAGAAGTGACATCTCTAATACCAGTGATAGCAATTCTCTGTCTTCAATTTTAGAGAATGCTAAACAATAATCACCACATTTAGCAGCTCTTAAATTCCTTACCATTATTGTCTGAAACTACTGAGTTGAAGGGCAATGTGATATAGCAAATTAAATAACTGAAATAACCACTTTCACAAATGATCCTATTGATCCCTCCATTACTGTGACATTGTATCACTCAAATAGTTATTTTCCCCAATTCATATCCTAAAGAAAATCATGTAATTTGTAATGCAAATATAACACCATGTCACTCTTAACATTACAAATTCTAATAGGAGAAATAAAACAGAATTGACTACAAATTGAGAGCTGAAAACAAGGCATAAAATTTGCACAAATGCAAATATTAATGGATTTTATGCCAATGTATGAAGAAGCTTGATTGAGATTATTCTAGAGAAATATTAATCTGAGAGGGCTGAAAAGAATCCTTTTAACAGAGAATCTGGATGGAAAAAATGTAAGAAAAACTGCAGTATATTTGCAGAATAGTTACTTTTCTGTTAAAAAATAAATAGAATTTTAATGTGTATATGTACCACAGTTTCTTGAGCCACTCATCTATTTTTGGGCATCTGGGTTGTTTCCAGATTCTGGCTGTTGTAAATGGTGTTGCAATGAATACAGGTTTGCAGGAGACATTTTTGTATTGTGTTTTTGTGTTCCTAGGCTATATCCCTAAGAGTGGAATAGCTGGATCACATGGGAGCTCAAATTACAGGGTTTTCTTTTAAAGGAATATCCATATTGTTTTCTATAAAGAGTGGACTAGACGGCATTCCTATCAGCAACAAATTAGAATTCCTTTCTCACCTCCCCCGATATAAAGCTTACCACAAAGAGTGGTGAATTCAGTTAGAGAATTTACATTAGAAACTATCATGACCATGGTAGCGAGTGAGAGAAATATATTCCTGTCTCGAATAAGGTAGGGAGTGGGGGATTAGGGAGATGGGGGCATTGGTGGTTGGAAAGTTGCATTGGTGAAGGGGGGTGTTCTTTTTTTATAATTGAAACCCAACTACAAAAATGTTTTTAATCATGGTGCTTAAATAAAGATATTATATTCCAATTGTATGGATTCTTTCATCTTCTGTAAAAATTCTTCTTTGAGTTGGTTGGATTGCTTATCTGTAGATTTCTTAATCTCGCAGGCTAGTGGCTCATTAATTTCCCTTGCTAGGGCATTCATTGCTGCTTTTATTTCCTCCTCTATTGGGCTCGTGCATTTTGGTGGACTTGGAAACTTGATAGGATTTCTGTCTATTTCCCCAGCTGCTAGTCTCTTCCTTAGTTTACACATATTTCTTTGCATCTGCTGATTTTGAATGTTGAGTTTTCTGGTTGTTTAATAAAGTGGTCTGCTGTATTGATTGTATTAGAGGTATTTGAAGGTATATTCGATTTAAAGTTTATTTTTCCTTAGTCAGATGGCTTGTCTAAGTATGATTGAAATATCACAAATTGTTTCAGTGTTTTGCTAATCTGTTTTATGGACTGTGGGATTATCTGAGGAAATTGAGTGTCAAGTCTGAGTTGGCTGGACCTATGTGTTGTAATTTAGACTATCTCGTGAGTTGTGAAGATAGTGGTCCTAGGGAGGGGGCGGACTATCTCAACCCTGCCCAAAGGTCCCAGGTCAAGATGTGTGTGCTTCCCAGTCTGGCAGAGTGGGGTGGAAGGTCTCAAAACTACCAAAAGATCCAGTGCCCAGGCGCATTCACTTACCTGCCAGTGGAGGGGGTCCTGCTGGGGAGAAGGGTGGTCTCAAAGCAGCAAAGGTCCAGGTGCACAGGTCTGTGCACTTACCGGACTGTCAGTGGGGTGCTGCAGGGGACTGTGGTCTCAAACCAGCCAAAGGTCCGGGCACCCAGGTGCCCATGCTTACCAGGCCAGCGGGCGGGGTCCTGAGGGGTGAAGTGCATTCCCAAACCAGCCAGAGGTCTAGGTTCCCAGGTCCGCATGCTTATTGGGCAGGCAGAAGGGGTCTTGAGGGAGAGAAGGGAATTCCCAAATCAGCCAAAGATCCCGGCACAGGCTTACTGAGCCAGCTGGGTCCTGAGGCAAATAAAGATATTATTAAAAAATTGTCAAGTGAGAGCCCTGACAAGAGGGAGTCCAAGTGACTGTAGTTATGTTACTTAGGTGCAAGAGGAAGAGTCAAGATTGTAGTATACTGAAATTAAATTTAAAGGAGACAGAAATGATGGGGAAAGGAGTCTGTGTTTCTCATCTTAAAAAAATAGACAAAAGTTCCTTGGAAAATATATATCTGGGAATAAATTCTCTGCAGGCAGACAAATCACCAGGACAGGAGTACTGGGATTCTCAGTGTATGTATAGTGGCAAACAGCGAGAAGGCTGCTGTCACTGAAGGAAAATGTGCCAAGAGAGACTCACACAAGATTCTAGATGAGTTGAATAAATGCACCTTTGGGGAAGTCCAGGTAAAAAAAGAAAAAATAGTAACTAGAATATTATACTTATGGGCATATCAACTAGTCTAGTTATTTTGGAAATAACGTTTCTCAAAGAAAAACAAAACAAAACAAACACCCACTAAGAAACTAGTTATCGATATGATCTGGCAATTCTAATGCTTGGAATTTACCTCAAACTGCCCCCAAATTCTATTCAGAAAATACAATCACAATTCTAGACTCATGCTGCAGTATTCACAAAAGCTGAAATCTGGAAACAACCAAAGTGTCCATAACATATTACTGATAAAAAAAAAACAAGAAACTATGGTACATACAGACCACACACACAACGCAGCACAACTTAGGCTTTAAGACCTTGAAGCTTTATTTTCCACAAAGTTCCCCTTCACCAATGTCATTTAATCCAAGGAACTGAAAAAGTTTTATACTTGATATGTCAGATTTATATTTAGAGCATTTTGATTTGTTCCATTTGGGTGAATTAGATGCAATCCACAACCAGTATTTACTTCCTTCCACCAGAGTTCCCAGCATGCATTCTTTAGCTCTATTCTTAGCCCCCCTGGACAACAACTAATATTGCAGGTTCATTTTGTGTTTAGCTTGTTATAGTTTGTGTCTCTTGATTCTGTTGTTTTGGATTTGTTTTTGGTTTTGTATTTTGGGTCACACCCAGCATTGCTCAGGGGTTACTCCTTGCTCCACAGTCAGAAATTGCTCCTGGCAGGCGTGGGGGACCATATGGCATGCCAGGATTTGAACCAATGACTTTCTGCATGAAAGGCAAACACCTTACCTCTATGCCATCTCTCCGGCCCTTGATAATATTGTTGTTTACTTGACATGGGTATTTAGAACTGACTCTTTTTTGAGAGAAGAAAAGGAAAAAGGTAATAGAACACCAGAACAATACAAAAGGAAATATCAAACAAAAAATCCAGTGAGCACTACAGCAATAAAGAAAAGCATCACATAATAACCATGGTTCTGGGGGCTCGGGAGATAGCATGGAGGTAAGGCGTTTGCCTTTCATGCAAAAGGTCATCGGTTTGAATCCCGGTGCCCCATATGGTCCCCCGTGCCTTCTGGGAGCAATTTCTGAGCATGTAGCCAGGAGTAACCCCTGAGTACTGCTGGGTGTGACCCGCCCCCAAAAATTTTTAAAAAAAACCATGGTTCTGAAATAAAAATATAACAGAGCATAAAAAGAAAATAATGGAAACAACAATATCAATATCCATACCAAAACAAAAATAGATAAATAGATAGATAGATAAATAAAAATATTATTTTGTGCTGTTTTTTTCCTGCACAGGCATAGTAAATATTGGGGACATTAGAAAGGAAATTTCCTTGGTCTAAGAGATACAGAGTTTCTCCATCCTTGAAGTATACTGTAATGGGAATAACTATAGACCCCTTGCATGTTCATTTACTCTCCCCTCGGTGCTTTTGTGGTGTATGGAAGCCTTCTGTTCCATCATGTTATACCCTCAGTTCTTAACTCTTCAAGAACCCCTTTCTCAAATGCTGCTGGTGGGAACCACTAACTCTAGCTTGATCCCTGGTCTTGCCATGGGAATATGACACCACAGATATGGACCAACACTGCAATTAGCATGGATCTTGGATGCAATTATTGGCATGTGAACTGCTCATGACCCTCTCCAGTAGTTCTTTCTGCATTGAGTTCTCCTTCTCTATATCATTTCTTTGGCTCCTGATGCTGTTGGAGACAGTGAAGTCAAAGTGTTGTGAGTCACTTGATACCAAAACCATACATAGATGCTGCAAAAAAGATAACTAAAGAACAATATTCCTTATGAACACAGATGAAAAGATATTTAACATAATTCTAGCAAATAGAATACAATGCCTATTCAAGAAGGTCATCAACCATGATCAAGGAGATTTCATTCCAAGAATGTAAAGATGGTTTAAAATACATGTCAGGGCCAGAGGGATAGCATGGAGGTAAGGAGTTTGCTTTGCATGCAGAAGGATGGTGGTTTGAATCCCAGAACCCCATATGGACCCCCGAGCCTGCCAGGAGAAATTTCTTAGCATAGAGCCAGGAGTAACTTCAGAGCACTGCCGGGTATGATCCAAAAACCAAAATAAATAAATAAATCAACATAATACATCATATCAACAAAAAGAACCATATGATCATATCAATTGATGCAGAGAAAGTACTGAATAAGGTCCAACAACCATTCTTGATAAAAGAAAATTCATCAATTAATTATTCAGGCTAATAGAAAACAAAAAAGAGCAGGGACAGCCATTCTCATATCAGACCAAATTCCATTCAACCTCAAAAAAGTGGTCAGGGACAAAGAGGGACACTACTTAATGATCAGGGGAACACTGGATCAAGAAGTACTAACCCTGGTCAATATATATGCACCTAATGTAGAGCCAGCAAAATATATGAGGCAACTGCTTGCAAACCTGGAGAAACACATGAAGGGAAATGTCATAATTGTAGGAGATCTCAATACTCCACTATCACCACTGGACAGATACACCAAACAGAAAAACAGCAAAGACATAAGAGCCCTAAATGAAAAATTAGAAGATCTAGGGCTAATAGACTTTTATAGGACCCTCCATCACCAGAAAACAGAAAAACATTCTTCTCAAGCCCACATGGAACCTTCTCCAGAATAGACCATATCCTAGGATACAAATCTAACCTATATAAGATTACAAATGTAAGGATCATTAGAAGCACCCTATCAGATCACTATACAACAGAGGTCAACATTGACTACAAGAAGAAGCAATGGAGAAAAACTAATTCCTGGAGATTAAACAATATGCTGCTCAGCAACAGCTGGATCAGAAAGCAAATCAAGGAAGAGATAAAAAGATTCCTTGAGACAAATGATAACGAAGAGACAACCTGTCAATATCTGTGGGACACAGCAAAAGCAGTAATTAGGGGGAAACTCATAGCAATACAGGCCTATATTAAGAAACAGGAAAATGATAAAACCAATGGTTTAAAGGATCACCTCAAGGAATTAGAACAACAGCAGCAAAGAAATCCAACCACAACCAGAAGGCAAGAAATAATAAAAACCAGAGCAGAAATAAACAACATAGAAACTAAGAAATCAATACAAAAAATCAATGAGACCAGGAGTTGTTTTTTGAAAAAAAAATAAACAAGATAGACAAACCATTTGCAAAACTCACTAAAAAAAAAAAGAGGGAAAACACCCAAATCAGTAGGATCACAAATGAAAGGGGAGAGATTACAACAGAACCCCAAGAAATACAATATATCATGAGATCATATTATGAACAACTAGTTAGGCTAGAGAACCCAGTAGAAATCGACAGATTCCTGGGAAAATACCATCTTCCAAGTCTGGAAACGGAAGACCTAGAGAGCCTAAACAGACCAATCACTTCAGAGGAAATTGAAGAGTTAATTAAGAAACTCCCTAAGAACAAAAGTCCAGGTCCAGACGGATTTACAGGGGAATTCTATCAAACATTCCAAGAAGACTTACTACCACTTTTCCACAGGCTCTTCCAAACCATCGAAAAAACAGGAATCCTCCCCAACTCCTTTTATGAGGCTAATATCACACTCATTCCCAAAGATGGCAAAGACATCACCAAGAAAGAAAACTACAGACCAATCTCACTAATGAACACAGATGCAAAGATTCTAAACAAAATTTTAGCAAATCGAATCCAGCACTTTATCAAAAAGATCATACATCATGACCAAGTGGGTTTCAT
>PVKC010034850.1:0-13620 GCA_004027635.1 Crocidura indochinensis
CCCGGGCCCCGCAAATGTCTTTCTGCTGTGCTGTCTCTCCAGTCCTGAGTTTCTTTCTTTTGGGGACCACACCTGTAAGTGCTCAGGCTTAATCCTGGCAGGGATAGGGGGACTATATGTGGTGCTGGAGATCAAACCCAGGTCAGCCAGGTGCAAGGCAGGAACTATACCGTAACTATACCAGCTTTCCAATCCCATGATGAGTTTTCTTCAGATTTTATTCACCACTTTTTCCTGGAGCCTGGAAACTACTTGGTAATGAAACTCAAGATGAGGTTGGAAACAGAACTCTTAAGAGTATAATAAACACATGAAATTTAAGAGAGGTTCAGAGGGAACAAAAATGGCTCCACTTCATGTCAAGGGGGACCTTGAAAAAAGGAAAAGCTGGGCCCGGGAGATAGCATGGAGGTAAGGTGTTTGCCTTTCATGCAAAAGGTCATCGGTTCGAATTCTGGTGCCCCATATGGTCCCCCGTGCCTGCCAGGAGCAATTTCTGAGCATGGAGCCAGGAGTGACCCCTGAGCACTGCCGGGTGTGACCCAAAAAACCAAAAAAACAAAAACAAAAACAAAAAAGGAAAAGCTAAAAGAGAACACAGGAACAACTGGAAAAGAAGAGGGAGCCTATTCAGAAATAAAGCCCAGAACAAGGATCCTCTGTCTATTAGAAAATACTTTCAATCTACCTGGAGACTTTGCTTTTATTTGTTTGCTTGTTTTTGAGCCACATTCAGTGTTGTTAATGGCTTACTCTTGGCTTTGCACACAGGGATCACTTCTTGGGGGACTTAGCAGATGGTATGGGTTGCCAGGAATTGAACTTGGGTCTGCTTCTGTGCAATCGAAGTGCCCCTTACCTGCTGCTATACTATAATTGCTCTGGCCCTCATGAATTAAGTCGAGATGGAAACAAATTCCTTAGATAATAAAGAAATGACTAGTATGGAACAGAGACAGTACAACAGCACACTGTCAACCTGGGATTGATCTTTGCCATCCCATATGGTGCCCTGAGCACTCCCACAAGTGGTGTCTGAGTGCAGGGCCAGGAGTAACCCCTGACCATCACTGGGAATGGTCCATACCCCACAAATCATAATAAAGAAACATTAAAGGACTGCTGGGCCTCTTTCAGGATCCAAGATGTGTGCTTGAAAGGTGAGCAGTAATTGCACCCACAAATACAATGTCACTGTCTGTCCATGATGAAGATGAGGAGTGCTAGGGTTGCACTAATCTCTGGCACATTCGCACTGACAGGGGCAACCTGCAATGTTGCAAGATCATCCAAGTTCCTTGTCTTGCTTTACTGCATTTCAACCTTTCATAGCTGCAACCAGATTGTTAACAAGCATAACACGAATTTCATAGAGCTGGAGAGATAGTATCGCAGGTTAGGCTATTGCCTTGCACATGGCTGACCTGGGAGTTCCATTCCCAGCATCCATCAGGAGTAACTCCTAAGCAGAGAGCCAGAACTGGCTCTGAGCACTGCCAGGTGGGGTTCACAGAATAACAACAAATTTTTTTTGTTTTGTTTTTGTTTTTTGGGCCACATTGGTTTGATGCTCAGGGGTTACTCCTGGCTAAGTGCTCAGAAATGGCCGCTGGCTTGGGGAGACCATATGGGACGCCGGGGGATCTAACCGAGGTCATTCTTTGGCTAGTGCTTGCAAGGCAGACACCTTACCTCTAGCGCCACAACAATTTTTTTTTCCTTCGGCCCCACAACAAATTTTTTTAATTTAGTTTTATTAGACAAAGGTAACAAGACAGTGCTGGCCTAAAAGAAAGCAAGCCAAAATGTCAACCAGCCCATAAATGCGTCAAGGTGAGTGGATCAGAACAAAAGACAGCCCATCCCAAACAGCTAGACTTGAAGACCCATAAATGAAATAATTTCCCTTATCTTTTTTTCCCCACATTTGTTTTTATATAAAAACTGTCTTGAGGGCCCAGGAGATAGCATGGAGGTAAGGCGTTTGCCTTTCATGTAAAAGGTCATCGGTTCGAATCCTGGTGCCCCATATGGTCCCCCGTGCCTGCCAGGAGCAATTTCTGAGCATGGAGCCAGGAGTAACCCCTGAGCACTGCCGGGTGTGACCCAAAAACCAAAAAAAAAAAAAAAAAACTGTCTTGAAGTTTCTATCAACAGAGTATTCAGGACCATATCCAGTTTGGTGATGGCTAATCCAATTAGAGTTTTGCTCAAACCAACTAATTCAAAATGTTGTTGTGCTTCATAAATGTGAATTTATACATAGCACGTTCTCAGCACAGAGGAAGCAAGTGGCTCCTGGGCCCAGCAATTGGGATTAACTTTCAGAATTTGGAAATGGGGCAGATGGCTCTCTAAGTAATTCTAAGTGGAGATTCAAAATGTCATCTTCAGGGCTGGTGAGATAGCACAGTGGCAGGGCATTTGCCTTGCAAGTAGCTGACCCAGGGCAGATGGTGGTTCAAATCCCAGCATCCCGTGTGGTCCTCTGTGCCTGCTAAGAGCGATTTCTGAGTGAAGAGTCTGGAGTAATTCCTGAGCGTCGCTGGGTGTGACCCCCCAAAACCAGAAACAAAAATGTCGGGGCCAGAGCTGTGGCTCGAGCTGTAAGGCATCTGCCTTGCTTGAGCTAGCCTAGGAAAGACTGCGTTTCGATCCCCCAGGGCATCCCATATAGTCCCCCAAGCCAGAAGTGATTTCTGAGTACATAGCCAGGAGTAACCCCTGAGAATTACCAGGTGTGGCACAAAAACCAAAAACAAAAACAAAAAAAAATGTCATCTTCAAATGACAGAAGGTGTTGGCCTGGAGAGAGAGTTCAATGAGCTGGTTGCATGCTTTGCATGGGGGAGGCCTGGGTTCAATCCGGAGACCAATGATACTGCAAGAAGCAATCCTAAGCACCAAGCAAGGAGCATCACCAAGTATGGCCCAAGAAAACAAACCAAAAAACAAAGGGTGTTATTCAGGAGTGTGGTCATGTGGGTAGTTCAGAGCAAACAACAGCTGGGCTGGAGGACTCTTGAGAAAGTGACAGGGCCTCCTATCTTGATGCCTCCTGCCCACACACCACACTTGGCTCTTACATGAGGGAGGTCATGTGTCTTGAGTGCGGCCTTTGCTCCACAAAATGTGTCATCAGATTCAGGTGCCTGCTCCTCCAGTTGAGTTCAGGCTCAGCAGTAAGATTCTGATTATAATTTGGCTTCCTAAGGGGATTTGCTTCTTGAGAGGTAGTTCGATCTCCATGTTTCATTTTGCCCGCTGTGCAAAGTGTGATAGATAGATAAGGCCCTTGAACAGGGGCCTCCTGGAGACAAAATCTGAGCAGAATTCCTGAAGCTATCTAAACCCTGGGCTATTTGTTCTTTTATTGTAGATTAAATACTCTTTGAAGAAGTGACTTTAAAAAAAGAAGGGCATGGGATAATATATAGTTCATGACAGAACATGACAACTTTGCATGTGTGGGACTCTGAATTCAAACTCCATCACAGCAAAACAATACACAAAACCCAGGTATAATGCAAAAGGCATGAGAGCATGTTCTACATCCTGGTTTCCTTCTCCAGGTAGCCAGTTGCCTGTATCTTGAATGTCTTTTAGGCATTCTCTACATCTGCACAGAAGTCATGTACTGAGGTTTCCAATTAAGATGGTTTATCAGCTTATCAATTTTAGATGATTTCTACTAACTGCTATGATTTGTTTTTGGAAAAACAAAATGAATCTTCAAACTAGATAGGAGAATGGCCAGTGTTAGGGTGGTAAACATTTGACCTAGATGATGACAGAATCAGAAAACTGTCCCTTGCATGGATATTTGTTTGTGAAAAAATGGCAGAGATTAACAAATACAACATTCTATTATTACTCCCTTGAGCAAACGTCTTTGTGTTTATACAAAGACCAGTAATTATTGCTTCCAGATCTTTAAAAGGTCACTGTCACACCCCATTCTATCTCCATCAATTCTCATCTTTGATATTCTGTTTCTTACATATACATTCTTACATTTACAGTTCTGGAAAGTTTAACATATTTTGCCAAAGGAGAGATATATGCAGAAGACCTGGTGGAACTCGGGGATCATATGTGATTCCAGAAACCAAACCGAATCAAATCAAATCAAATCAAATCAAGGCCTTTTAACTTGAGTGTTGACTTCAATTACCCAGAGATCGTAGGAAACTTTGATCTATGTCTTTGTCCCCTGGAAAGTGGCTTGTTTTTAAAGACAGGACTCTGAGCACAGTGGCTGCAAGAAATCTTGACTTGATTCAAGAACGGTATGGGCTGCAGGGGGCATGCAGCTAAAGTCTTGAATGAAATCTGCTTTCACTTATATGCATAAGTGGCCAATGCTGATGAGACTGAAGTGGGGCTATATTGTTTTGTGGCAAAAATGGTCAAAATACTAAATTTGCCACTTTTAATTAATTTTGGGGGGCCACACCCAATTGTGCCTAGGGCTTACTCCTAACTCTGTTCAGGGATCACTCCTGGTGGTACTAAGAGAACCATAAGCAGTACTGTGGAGACCTGGATTCTGAACTTAAGGAGGAACGACATTCTGAAAGGGCCAGATGTGTTAGGCTTCTCGTTCTCAAGCCTGAGTTTCCACTAACACCGCCTCGAGATACCTGGCCATAGCAGGTAGCCTATCTGGAAGGAAGCAGGAGGAAGGTCACTTAGACAACAGCCAATCATTTTAAAGATTATTAGAAGCCAGAACCTCTTTATGCTCCCTCCCTTTATAGCTTGTGACCTTGGCGGGGGTTGTCTCCCCTGCCAGTCACTTTAGGGCTTGTGGCTGATGGAATAAAGTTTTGTTTTGCTTTATTCCAATTGTGTGGTCTCGTCCTTTGACTCCGGAACCTTGCATTAACAGTGTTAAAGGTAAGGCCTTATTCTCTGTACAATCTTTCCAGCCCTTAAATTTGCTACCTTCCCTCCAGTCCACATCTAGCAGTGCTCAGGTATACTAACTCAGGTCAACAGTGTATAAGGCAAGTGCCCTACCTGCTGTACTATCACTGTATATATATATATATATATGCTTTGGGCCACCCCTGGCAGTGCTCAGGTGTTACTCCTGCCTCTGTGCTCAGAAATTACTCCTTGCCACACTTGGTGACCATTTGGGATGCCAGGATCGAATCCAGGTTAACCATGTGCTCCGGCCCATAATTATTGCTTTGTTTGTTTGTTTTTTGGGTCACACTCAGGGTGCTCAGGGGTTACTCCTGAGGGGATGGGAGACCATACAGGATGCCGGAGATGGAACCCTGACAAAAATGCCTTACCCGCTCTGCTATCACTCTCGCCCCATTTGCTGCCTTTTAACTGCAAGACTATTGGTTCTGTGTGTTCCAAATTCACATAAACAATATATGGTTGGTTTCTACTAATTTATTTATTTATTTATTTGGTTTTTGGGTCATACTTGGCAATGCTCTGGGGTTCCTCCTGGCTCTATGCTCAGAAATGGCTCCTGGCAGCTTGGGGGACTATATGGGATGCCGGAATTCAGACCACGACCTTCTGTGTGCAAGGCAAATGCCTTACCTCCACGCTATTTCTTTTTTTTTTGTTTGTTTTGTTTTGTTTTTTGGGCCACACCCAGTGACACTCAGGTGTTACTCCTGGCTATGTGCTCACAAGTCGCTCCTGGCTTGGGGGACCATATGGGAAACCGGGGGATTGAACCTCGGTCTGTCCTAGGCTAGCGCAGGCAAGGCAGGCACCTTACCTCCAGCGCCACCGCCCGGCCCCCTCGACGCTATTTCTCCAGCCCTCAGTTACTACTAATTTAAACAACCCTAAACCAGCTGATCCATACTTAATATTTAATTCTGGATCTAGCAGGCAGTTACTAAGAGACTAACCAAAAATCCATGTGGACTCTCCACAGGCTTAACTGCTACAAGTATTCCATTTTATCTCATGTTCTAGATGATCCAGTTGCTTAGGTGAACTTGCAGTTTATTGGAACCTTAATGCCTTGGAGGAATTTGCTTGAACAATTTTGGCTGATCAGGAAGGATTGAAAATCTTGTATTAAGAGCAAGAGAGAGGATTTGTTCCCCACAAAGTCCTGAGGCATAGACATCAGCAGTATTCACAGCAACGTTCAAGAAACCTATGAAGGTAATTTCCAGTTAAAATATATATGGGAGGCTGGAGTAAAGGCTCAGTGGTAAGGCAGTTGCCTTGCATGCTTCCAACCCAAGATGGTTCTGGGTTCAATCCCTAGCCTGCCATGAGTGATTTCTGAGCACAGAGCCAGGAGTAATCCCTGAGCACTACTGGGTGTGGCCCCAAAACACACACACACACACACAGAAAGTAAATATGGGGCCCAGAAAGAGAACACAATCATAAGGCCTTAGCTTTGCACGCAGCAGTCTGGGAGAGACCCTGGTTCAATCCCTGGCATCTCATATGGTCTCCGGAACCTGCCAGGAGTGATTTCTGAGTACAGAGCCAGGAGTAACCCGAGGGTCACTGGGTGTGACCCAAACAAACAAACAAAAAAAAATGAAAGTAAAATATGTATGGGAAAGGTATAAATCTTCCCTATGAGGCAGTTCTTTTTTTTTGGGGGGGGGGCCACACCCAGTGACGCTCAGGGGTTACTCCTGGCTATGCGCTCAGAAGTCGCTCCTGGCCTGGGGGATCATATGGGAGCCGGGGGATCGAACTGTGGTCCATCCAAGGCTAGTGCAGGCAAGGCAGGCACCTTACCTTCAGCGCCACCGCCCGGCCCCCTATGAGGCAGTTCTTACAGATCTCAGCAGTACCACAAAGGGAGGTGACAATACTTGGCACATTGAGATGGAGTGACCATGGCTGATCATGACACCGAATGCAGGATCTAGAGCTCAAGGTGGAAACTGATATTAAATATTAAACATAGATTCACAGAAGGTCTCTTTGATTTGATAACAATTTCTAGAACTAGACTGTGATAATGTACAATGTGGTAGATATACTTAATACCACTGAGGTGAACTTTATTTTTTTTGCATAAATATATTTGATTTGAAAGCATGTTCACAATGTATCAATAAACATTTGCCACAATAACACACTTGCAAAATGAAGTCCACATAAGCATATACGCACTTTGAAAAGTTATTAACTGTGACTCAAACTGTTAGCTACAGAAATAGATGGTTTACAGGAATAAATAGTTTGTTATTAACAATCCATTCTTTCTTAGTGCCTATTCCGGTGTCCTGAATGTCAAATCCCTGTATTGTGAAAAGCTAGACAATGAATTTAGTTAATCCTGCAAACTAATTTGCAGAGATTGATCATTAACATTTACAACTGGGGCCAGAGCAATAGTACAGCAGCAGAGCATTTGCCTTGCACATGACCGACTCAGAACAGGCCTTTTCCACTTGCTTCTGGCATCTCTACTATCTGTGGTCCCTTGCTCAGCAAGTGCTATATTTTTTGGTGACAGAAGGGTGCTGCACATGATTTTGAATATCACCATAGCAGGAAGTGTATCAGCACTGCAACTCAGAAATGTGGCTACAGAGAGCACTAGGTCTACAAGATCTCCAAGCATTAGCGATCTACAAAGAGACCCTGGGATGTGAACACTAGAGGCTGCTGCAAGCATTATCCTAAAATGTGCATGAACACGACTAAAGGAGTCAGACCTGGTGAGCAATGCAGGTGAGGCAAAAGAAGTAAAATAATTTTGGAATATTTTTTGCTGCATTGTTTTGTTTTAACAAAGGTGCTCATTGCTTATTCCTGGTTCTGCGTTCAGGGATCACTCCTAGAGGTTTGGGGTTGTCACGTGGGTAATAGGGATCAAACTTAGGTTGACTGCATGCAAGGTAAACACCTCTCTACTTTACTATTGTTCTGCACCCACAAATTAAAAATATATATGCATAGAGACCAGAATGATAGCACAGTAGTTAGGGCATTGCCTTTCACATGGCCAACTCAGGTTCGATCCCCAGCAGCCTAAATGGTCTTTCAAGCCTGCCAGGAGTGATTTCCGGGAGCAGAGCCATGAGTACCCCTTGAATGATGCTGGGTATGACCCCCCAGGAAAAAATGCTCAGATATATATGAGCATTATAACTAGAATGTATATAACCCCAGTCACCACAATATCAACAAGAAAGAAGGGAAAGGGAACCATAAAAGTAGAGCAGGTTAGGACAGGACATAAGGTGCTTGCTCTGCAAGCAGCAGACCTGATTAGATTCCTAACACTCCATGGTCCCCCAGTCACTGCCAGAGGTCCTGTGCACAGAGCCAGAACTAACCCTAAGGCATTTCTGGGTATGGCTCAAATACACAACAAAGAAAAATACATGAATGAATGATGCTGGCTGCTGAACCCAGAAATCCCAGTTTTCACATGTAAAGGGGATAATTCCAATTTTTATTTTGTGCTTGTTTGTTTTGGATCTCATTCAGTTGTATTCAGGACTTATTCCTATTTCTGTGCTCAGAGATCACTCTTAACAGGGGTTGAAGGACCATATAGGATGTCAGGGATCAACATTGGTCCAAGGATTGAACCAGGGCATATTCTTTAACCTCTGTAGTGTCTTTCTGAACCCTACTGAAGTTACTGTCAAAAATAAGACCAGCTTTGGTTTTATAAAGACTTAAAACTTCTATAAATTTAAATATAGTATTAATAAATTTTGAAGGTTTTTTTTTTTTGGGGGGGGGGTGTCATACCCAGCAGCGCTCATGGGTTACTCCTGGCTCTAGCTCAGAAATCGCTCCTGGCAGGCTCTATGGGGGGACCATATGGGATGCTGGGATTTGGACCACCATCCTTCTGCATGCAAGGCAAACGCCTTACCTCAATGCTATCTCTCCAGCCCCAAATTTTGAAGATTATTAAGGATAAAAATCAAGAACAATGCAGGGCCGGAGAGATAGCATGGAGGTAGGGTGTTTGCCTTGTATGCTGAAGGACGGTGGTTCGAATCTTGGCATCCCATACGGTCCCCCGGACCTGCCAGGAGTGATTTCTGAACATAGAGTCAAGAGTGGCCTCTGAGCACTGCTGGGTGTGACCCAAAAATCAAAACCAAAACCAAAAACAAACAAAAAAATCAAGAACAATGATATCTATCAAAAGTGAAATAGGAGGGGGCCAGAGAGTTAGCACAGCTGTAAGGTACTTGCTTTGCACACAGCTGACCCAGGACAGACGGTGGTTCAATTCCCAGCATCCCATATGGTCTCCCGAGCCTGCCAGAGTGATTTCTGAGAGCAGAGCCAGAAGTGGACCCTGAGTGTCACTGGGTGTGGCCCCAAAACAAAAACAAAACAAAACACAACAAAAAGTGAAATAGGAATAGAAGAGATAATTTAGGGGTTAAAGCGGTCGCCTTGCCTGCAGAAGACCCTAGTTCAAACCTTGATACCACACATAGTCCCCAAATAGTACCAGGAGTAATCCCTGAGCACAGAGCCAGCAATAAGTCCTAAGCACAACTAGGCATGTCCCCCAAAGGAATAGTTAAATGAATATGATGGTTCATTAAAAAAAAAAAAGCAAAAGTTCTTTGACACTAATATAGAACAATCTTCATTAAAATAAAATAGAATAGGGCCGAAGAGGTAGTGTGGAGGTAAGGCATTTGCCTTGCATGCAGAAGGTCGGTGGTTCAAATCCCAGCACCCCATATGATCCCCCAAACAGGCCAGGAGTGATTTCTGAGCATAGAGCCAGGAGTAACTCCTGAGTGCTGCCAGATGTGACCCAAAAACCAATAAATAAAATAAAATAAAATAGGATAAAATAGAAAGGTACATGGGGATGGAAAAATAGTACAGTGGGTAGGGAGCTTGCCTTGCATCCAGCCTACATGATTCTGTCCCTAATACCCTTTATGGTCCCCCTTTGCTCTGCCAGGAGTGGTCCCTAAGCATTGAAAAAAATTAAAAAGGAAGGTGCAGAATAGAACAGAATGTTTTGAAAACTATAAATGTGACTATATAGGTGTAGAATACTCAAGGGGAAAATGAGAAACAGTAATACTGGCTGTCTTCTAGGGAGAGGAACGAGGTGGCTGGAAAGCAGATGGGAAGAAAGAGACTTCCTACTGGGTAATCTTCCCAATTTTTAAATTTCATACCATCTGAATGTATTGCTTCTCCAATCAATGACAGAAAAATGCCACTGGGCAGAGACGTGCTCTAATGCTAGAGCACTTGTCATGCACCAGAAAGGTCTTAGGTTTATCACAGAGGCCAAATGCCCCACTGAAGAACCAGGTGTCCCCTGAGCATGGGCAGGTGTGGGCTCCACAACAATAAAAAGAAAAACTGAAAAGATAGACAGGAAGAGTTTTAACTCTTAAGAACAACATTTTAGGAGGCAGAGCGGTAGTGTAGGGTGTAAGACATTTGCCTTGCATGCCCCAGTTTAGGACAGACCATGGTTCAATTCCCTGGCGTCCCATATGGTCCCCCAAGTCAGGGTAATTTCTGAGCATATAGCCAGAAGAAACCCCTGAGTGTCACCGAGTGTGCCCCCCCCCCAAAAAAAAACCCAAAAAAGGAAAAAGAAGAGTGGTGGCGCAAGTGGTAGTGCATTTGTCTTGCACGTGCCGAACTAGGATGGACTGAGGTTCGATCTCCCGTTGTCCCATATGATCCCCCCAAGCCAGGAGTGATTTCTGAGCACATAGCCAGGAGGAACCCCTGAGCGTCACCAGAAAAAAAAAAAAAAAAAAGGAACAGCATTTTATGAGGCCAGAGAGATAGCACAGCGGTAGATCATTTATCTTGCATGTGGCTGACCTGGGAGACCCGATTCTATTTTTTTTATTTTATTTTAGTTTTTTTGGTTTTGGGTTTTTGGGCCACACCCGGCGATGCTCAGGAGTTACTCCTGGCTATTCACTCAGAAATCGCTCCTGGCAGGCACGGGGGACCATATGGGGAACCGGGGGATCGAACCGCGGTCCGTCCTAGGTTAGCGCAGGCACCTTATCTCCAGCGCCACCTCCCGGCCCCGAGACCCGATTCTATTCTCAGCATCCCATATGGGCCCCCAGCCTGCCTGGAGAAATTTCTGAGTGCAGAGCCAGGAGTAATCCCTGAGCGCCGCCAGGTATGGCCCCAAAACCAATCAAGAAGTAAATCTTAAAAGAAAAGAACAGCACTTTATATTTTGTCTTGGCAGTTATTAGTGCGTGTTTTTTGTGGAAATCATTTGATTGTGTAACTGTACATAGGACATGACCCCTCCACGGCTGAAGCCCACCACCCCATCTTACCACCACTTGTTCATGTGCCTCACCTTCCTGGGTCACCTCAGTCACGTTGGCCCCTTTCCCCCCCCCACTGTGGCAAAAAGCATCAATTCACATCTCGAGGCCCATCTACAAAGTCCATGACAAGAAAACGAAGCCCTCTCACCAGTCTTTGGAAGGGGTCCCTGGGAACAGTGCCCTCTGCCCTGCGCAGACCTTCCAATGCTCTGCAGTTGTCTTGGCCTTCTGAGCCAGAGGCAGAGGCAGCCCACGGAAGCAGAGTGATAAATTGACCAGACTACAGGGGAAGGGGTATAGAACATCCTGGAAAAGGAGGCCCCAGTGAAAGTGGGAGCCAGCCTTACCTCCCGAAGCTTCTCCTGGGCCTCCGCCAGAGCCGCTTGCTTCTCCTGCAGCTGTGCCAACGCCGCATTCAGTCGTGCCCGCTTGGGCTCCACCACCCGGTAGAGCCGCCCGTAGAGCTGCAGGGACAGAGCCAGCCTCCTGGGTCTCCCCTCCACTCACACTTCCCTCTGGCTGCCCGGCCCAGCTGGGCACCGCTTACCTCCATGGCCCGGACCCACATGCAGAGGGATTTGGCAGCCAGAGATACCCGGCCAATGATGTCGGGCTGGAAGTCAGGCTGGGCGCAGTAGGCCCCGATCTTCTTCAGGACCTTGTCTGAGATGTTGTCTTTATCAAAATGGATCAGGGACTTGATAAAGTTCTGTTCCCCTGTATTAGGAAAATTGGGGCACTCACTGGAAGGCCTAGCAGTTGTTCTCCCTTTTCAAGTTTCCCTCTCCGGACATGGAGCCAGTTTCTTGGGCGCTACTCCCAAGGCCAAACAGCTAACTTCATGCTAAGTTCCTGCAATTGCCTTGCTCCTTTCTTATTTCTTTCTTTCTTTTTTTATTTTTTAGGGTTTTTTGAGCCTCACCCAGTGATGCTCAGGAGTTAACTCCTGGCTCTGCTCAGAAATCGCTCCTGGCTTGGTAGACCATGTGGGTCGCTAGGGGATCAAACCGAAGTCTGTCCTAGGTTAGTGTTTGCAAGGCAGATGCCCTACTGCTTGCGCCACCATACCAGCCTCCCCTTGCTCCTTTCTTTAGACTCACACAGCACCCAGTGCAAACACCCCACCTCACTGTCCACAAATTTCTCACTGATTACATGGAACTGTTACTCTTTCTCTGGCAAGAAAACCAAACCCTGGAGTTAGAAAGTACAGCCATAGGGTGTTGGTCTTGATGCAGCTCACCCTGGTTTAATCCCCAGCACCCCATGTGGTCCCCAAGTCCACCAGAATTTCTGAGCACAAATCCAGGAGTTGGTCCTGAATACTACTGGATGTGACCAAGAACCAAAACGAAAAGCAAACCAAAACCTTCCCTAAAATTTATATTCTACCATGGGAAAGAAAACCAAATCAAAGCTGAGAAAATCTCAAGAATGATTACAGAATGGCTAGCTTTTCGTTTTCCAATTCTTGTCTTTTGGAGGCCCAAATAAATTGTTTTGTGTGTGTGTGTGTGTGTGTGTGTGTGTGTGTGTGTGTGTTGTGTGTGTGTGTTCGTGTGTGTAGTTTTATTGTTGTTTTGTTTTGGGGCCATACCCAGTGACACTCAGAGGTTACTCCTGGCTATGTGCTCAGAAATCACCCCTGGCTTGGGGGACCATATGGGACACCAGGGGATCGAACCACGTTCCGTTTTAGGTTAGCCATGTGCAAGGCAAATGGCCTACCAATTGTGCCTCTGCTCGAGACCCTCTATTTTGTTTTCTTTGGGCCACACCCTGCAATGCTCGGGGGTGTTACTCCTGGCTCTGGACTCAGAAATCATTCCTGGAAGACTATATGGTATTGAACCCGGGTAGGCCATGTGAAAGGTAAACACCCTATACAGTACAGTCAATCTGGCTCCATAAATAAATTTTTTTTTTTTTTTGGTTTTTGGGTCACACCCGGCAGTGCCCAGGGGTTACTCCTGGCTCCATGCTCAGAAATTGCTCATGGCAGGCACGGGGGACCATCGTAAATAAATTTTTGCCCTTGGATTCCTATTTATTTTTGGTATATCACTACGTATTTAGAATAATCTGGGGCTGGAGTGGTGGCACAGAGCCTAAGGTGTATGCCTTGGCACTAGACTAGGACGGACCACAGTTCAATCCCCGGCATCCCATATGGTCCTCCAAGCCAGGCACGAATTCTGAGCGCATAGCCAGGAGTAACCCCTGAGCATCACAGGGTGTAGTCCAAAAACCAAAAAAAGACCCACCAACAATAACAAACTAGAATAATCCTTCTCCCTAAAGGCACTATTCTTTTTTTTTTTTTTTTTTTTTTTTTTTTTTTTTT
>PVKC010034851.1:0-13719 GCA_004027635.1 Crocidura indochinensis
TGCCTCCTGGGCAAAAATCAAGGAAATAGTTTCTAACCATATTAGGCTGGTGTCTGCCAAGAAACTCAATGACAGTCTTTTGAATCTCGGCCTGAATGATATTTGGAAGGGAGTCCACTATATCCTTCTCTGTCACATCCTTGGAGACAGGAGGGTGTTTTCTCATAGTGCATGGGCCATTAGGAATCCAGGAGTACCAGTCTAGCTGCAAGTAAGGAAATCACAAGAATCTTAGGCTAGCATAATATGCCTCAAACCCACACATTTCTATATCCATAAAGCTCTTGGGAGAATAATCACAGAAGGTTACCTGGCCCATATGAACAGAAGTATGTTGACCAGTACATGTGAAGATGCACATTGTGACAAAGTGGCAGAGCTGAACGCGGGATTCTAAGGATATAGGAAACCTGGGGAAATGTGGAGAATTTTTTTTTTTTTTTTTGGTTTTTGGGCCACACCCGGTGACGCTCAGGGGTTTCTCCTGGCTATTCACTCAGAAGTCGCTCCTGGCAGGCACAGGGGGACCATATGGGGAACCAGAGGATCGAACCGTGGTCCGTCCTGGGTTAGCGCAGGCACCTTATCTCCAGCACCACCGCCTGGCCCCGGAAATGTGGAGAATTTTTAAACCTTTGAGATTAGAATATAGAACAAATACGTCAATAAAAAATATTTATAGACAAAGAAAGAATTTTTATGTATGACTGTAGTCTGGACTTGATGGCTCAAATATCGTATACTCAATATGTCATTACTTAATGTTATCCTTTAAATAAAACAATACAACAAAGCCAATTTGACTATCAACAAACTGATACAAATAGGCTAGAATCCTGTCAATCACATAAATATTGTCAAACTTAAGGAAATAATATGCTCATAGCAAAGAATGATAATTTGTATTTTATTTACTGATTCATGTTTAGCTCACTTATTCTAGTTCATGGTTTAAGATAACCAGAGCAAATGAGGGCATAGGAGGGAACCAACCCTAAACATGATCAGACTGGACTAATATAGACCTACCTGTGACCATTATGTTTATATCTTTGGGGAAAACATATAAATTCCACATATAAGGAGTCTCAAGCCAGGAACATTGCTTTCTTATTTTGATCAATGTTAAACCAAGTGATGCTATCTCAGTACTCACTGGATTCTAAAGCTTTGGGTTTTTTTTTTTTTTTTTAGATTTACATGAAATTTAACATGTAGGTAGAAAATGGTGAGAAAAAATAATCAAGGGAAGTTTCTGATTTCAGAGGATGTGCTTTGAATTTGAGAATATGAGTACTACATTGGAGAATAAGAAAGGAGGACAGTTGGGAATTCAGGACTTTTTGTTAGCTAATGGGAGCTAAAGTAAGCTGAGGAGGGGAGCGGCACGGAATTCTCTGAATCCTGAGATAGAGTATCTTAGGATATTGATAGAAAGTACAGATTGTAAAGAGATGTGGTGAGGCAATCCAATGTCAGTGGATAGTATGCCTTACCCCCGGTCCTGAGCCCCTTGCAGTCCAATCTCAGTGATTTCTCTGCACCAGTCTTGTAGCTCTGTATCATTCACCACATCTTCATCACTCTTGTAAAATAGACCTGCCATCCCCTCCACATACCTGCTCCCAAGGGAAGAAGGCATTTAGTCTTTTTTTTTTTTTTTTTGGTTTTTGGGCCACACCCAGTGACGCTCAGGGGTTACTCCTGGCTATGTGCTCAGAAGTCGCTCCTGGCAGGCACAAGGGACCATATGGGAAACGGGGGATCGAACCGTGGTCCGTCCTAGGCTAGTGCAGCAGGCACCTTACCTCCAGCGCCACCGCCCGGCTCCCAAGGCATTTAGTCTTAAGTAGCAATAATATAGGACCTTCTGACCTATCAGCTTCCTTCCATCCAACAGGTCCTTGTCACTCTCACCTACTGATGATTTCCCACAGCCTCAGGGCATCTTGACCATATAGAGAAGACTTCACATCCAGAAGCCCTCTGTCAGCCAGATCATCAGGAGGACAGAAAGAACGATAGGTCAAACCAGCAGTAGCTCTTTGAAGAATGTCTACATGGTCTCCACTACCAGTGCTCACCACCTGAGGACAACCCAGAAGAATATAAATTAGAGTTATCTATGTCAAGTGGGAAATGGAGGAAGTGCTGGGTCAGGATTTTGGAGACTAATATTCCTTTCAGGTCCCTTTAATGAGGGGGTTATCTAGTTGTGAAACTCATCAAGAAGAGGCCTTCGGTTGAAGTAGCAAGGCTGGTAGTATTTCTCAGTAATGAGGAACACTCTGGAAACTCTTTTAATAATTGACCCCTCCTCCCTCTTTTTTCCATTTCTTTCCATACCAAATCAAATATTCCCCATTTCGAGACAAGATTATTCCGAGCCAGGATATTGATTTCCATGGTGTAACGAAAATGAGAAATCAGGAGCTGGATGTGGAAGAAAGAAAAAAAGAGATTCATTCAAATAAAAGTGAAACCAGAATCCATCAAAAAAGAGAAAAATTAAAGGGCCAAGATAGTAAAGAAGGGAAAGGATGGACTTTCACAAAAAATTAGATTTCCAGCTGAACATAATTAGGTTAAAAGTTGTATCAAAAAAAAGTTGTATCAAGTTGGATCAAAAGCTGGATACATGTTTTCTTGGGCCTTTTCAAGGAATTCACTCATGGTCTCCTTATAATTGTTATTTGTAGAATTGTACTTTTCTCATCCACAAATATTAAATCACTTCCTACATGTAAACTATATGTTTTGCTTTATTATTATTATCAGTAAAAGAACTTTACTCTCTTCAAAGGTATTTTTCTCATTTCTTTCATCTTCTGATACATAACTGCTGTAATCTTTTTTACCCAATCATGTATACAAACATGCACACTTAATACTGGATACCCTAAAAGAAACTTTCATTTCTTAATTTCCCTTTGCAACAATTTTTCCTATTGCTACCCAGTATTGCCCCTACTTCATCTCACATTTTTTTCTGTTCAGCTCATATCAGTCAGATTTTTAACCTCATTAAGTTCTCTTCTTAGTAGATTAACATATGACTTTCACTTTAATACCAGTACAAGTCTCTGTAACTTCGTTTACTTCCCAAAAGCAATTTTTTTCCAGAAAGTTCACTTTGATGGAGTTATTTGTTCATTCTGAGTAATTGTGCTTTATATAGTTATTAAACAACACAGAGAATCACAATATTCCTTACTATTGAAACACTTTCTCATCTTGGTCACTAGGTCATCATACACTTTTATTTCCTTCCTTACTCATTCTACTCCGTAATCTGAATTTATAACGATGAGGCACTCTAGAGTTAAAACCGGTTCAAATTTCTTGCTGTAGCTACAATCACTAGACTTCTGTTTCTTAATGTCTCTAAAATACCATTCTGGCTTCAACTCTGATCTGTTCTAAGATTCCCAGACTTATTTCATTGATATTTTATATCTCACAGGATTAAAACAAAACTCAGTTATTCTACATACCAAGTAACATAATATGGCTTCCTTTCTCATCTTTTCTCACCTCTCTTTCCTCCTATCCAATAATTAAATCCATAACACCCTATATCACACATACTAACAGCCATTAAAATGCTCTTGAACAGATATCTCTGGCTGTAATGTCCAAATTCTCTATTACCCACTTGTCAACCTCCTCAATACTAAAATTTTAAACTTATCTCTCCTCTTTTTCTTACCCTGAGTAGTTTTGTAGCATGTGTAATTATGTGTAAACCAATATTAATATAATATATTCCAAAATTAGACTCATGAGGCCAGGAGTGTAAAAGATGAAGGAAAGTCAGATGTAGAGCTACAGAGAAGATAAGTTACCTTGTAGATGGGGTGGATGCTGGGAAGTCTTCTCATTGTGGCCACAGAAATAACCTCAGCCATCAGGTGTCCCCTTAGCAAATGGGATTGTAACTGGTGCAGCTGGAAATCAGCACTACGAACCCAGATCTTAGCCAGAAGCCAAGCCATAGGAGGGTCAGAGGGCAGGAACAGCACAGGTGGAGGACAGCCATGATGAGGTAACTGGAGCTTTAGCAGGAGGGAGTGAGGTCTAAGTTAGTGTGTCTAAATCCCTAGAGGGGATTCATATTTAGAAGCAGAATGCCTGGGTCCTTTTACCTGGATGACCAC
This sequence comes from Crocidura indochinensis, assembly GCA_004027635.1. NCBI lineage: Eukaryota > Metazoa > Chordata > Mammalia > Eulipotyphla > Soricidae > Crocidura > Crocidura indochinensis. Next base: position 4,158 of record PVKC010034851.1, read on the forward strand.
AGGTAAGAGTTTTCCATCAGGTTGCAGTTTAAGCATAACCAAAGGAGCTGCTACATATTGTTGCTTACAAATGATGACATTAGGCTTGATCCCTTCCAGCAAGGAAAAATCAACTTCAAATAGAGATCCAGCCTGGAGAATCAAGGACAGGGACAAAGGGAGTGAGGGTGAACTCTAGACCAATAGATCAGTCTTTTTGTGCATCGGAATTTTCCACTATACAGTGTTTTATTTTAAACATCAATTCATTTTCTTGTAGCTATTGCTTTAAATGCCCTTGAGCCTAATATCTTTGAAGAGGAGGTTAAAAGAAACCCTGTTTTTCTTACATGCTTCTCTTTCACAACCAAATTTTTGTTTTGTTTTGTTTGTTTGCAAGTGCTCAGGGATTATTCTTTTTTATTTTATTTTTGGGTTTTGGGGCCACACCCATTTGATGCACAGGGGTTACTCCTGGCTAAGAGCTCAGAAATTGCCCCTGGCTTGGAGGGACCATATGGGGTGCTGGGGGATCGAACCGCAGTCCTTCCTCGGCTAGTGCTTGCAAGGTTGGCACCTTATCTCTAGTGCCACTTCATCATCCCCTGATTATTCTTGACTCTGTACTCAGCAATCACTCCTGGCAGGCTTAAGGGACCATTTGGAATGCCAGAGAGTGAACCCCAGGTGGTCAAACCAGTTGGCCAATGCAAGGCCCTACTTGCTGTGCTATCTCTCCACCCCCCACAATCAAATCTTTTCCTTATTATAATTCCACTAAATGCAGTAAATTTTTTCTATTTTCTCCAGATCTTTTAAAAACTATATTTGGGGGGGGGCGGGTGGTGGCACTGGAGGTAAGGTGCCTGCGCCAACCTAGGACGGACCGCGGTTCGATCTCCCGGTTCCCCATATGGTCCCCCATGCCTGCCAGGAGCAACTTCTGAGCAAATAGCCAGAAGCAACCCCTGAGCGTCACCGGGTGTGGCCCCCCCAAAAAAACACTATATTTGGACTCTTATTTATCTCTAAAACTTCATCCCCCCCCTCAAACTGGAGATATATTTTAATATTTTTAATTAAAAGTTGAAGATAGTAGAAAAGGAAACATGGTAGATGATATGTATCTGTGATTTTCAACCAATTATATTTCAGATAATATTTAGCAATTTTAGGGGCATCTTTGGTTATAACAACTTAGAACAGCCTATTACATTCTTTAGTGAGTAGAAAAGAAGCCAAGGATGCTACTTAAGTATACAATGCACACAACAGAGATCCATAGCAGAGAGTTAACTGATGCAAAATGTCAAGAGTGCAAAAACTGAGAAATCCTTTAGCATAGACATATAAAATCTGATTTGGAGAGATAAGGGATGGCTAAGGAGTGAAGAATGCAAGGAGAATGGAGATGGGGGCTTGCCATTTCCAGAGTCCCCATGATTAGTGAATAGAACCCAGTACCTGGAGCTCCTTCTCCAGATGGGTCTTCAAATCTTCCATCTCTGGAGGTATCACTAGTCGTACTGGAAGGTGCTTGGAACGTTTTAGAAGCATGGGGTTGGCACCATTGAGGAACTGGTACCCAAAGAAGGCGTCATCCTTCCAGGATTCACGAACTCGCTCTAAAGACATCAATTGACTGTGAACTTTGAGCTCCTGAAATTACTAACATCTCATCATGCTACCTCCTCTCCCTTTACTTTTGGAAATAGGAATATAAGTTTCTTGAGGGAGTGGTTACTGACCATCCAGGGCAGTATTTCTACGAGGGAATATTTTTTGGAAATCCTCCAGGTTTCTTATAGAACTTGTGAAATCCGTTATCGTCCTAAAGGCCAAGTCCTTTAGCCTGTAGAGGGAAAGGCAGGACTAAAAGATCAATTAAAATCCCTACCTGAAAAAAAAAAAAAAACTACCTGGCTATCTGTAATGCAAGTATTGTGTAACAGGTACTCACACTTTTGTCAGAGAGAGGAAGATACCTAAATCCTTATCCTCTAAAAAGCGTTCATTCCTGGGGAGATCTCGCTGTGTATTCCCTGCTATTGGCAGGATTAATCCATCTTTCCAGGAACCCCACCTAAAGGAAGAACATGAAGTCTATGATGAGGGGGTCAGTACATCTCTTATGATCTAGAAGAGGGACAGAAACTTCCCAGACTCACCTGTACATCTTCCTTCTTTCCTCAAGCTCCTGCTCCCGGTGTTTTTTAAACAGATCTTGGGGGTCATGATTTATGGTCCGGGCTGGGTGCAGGGTGACCGGGACACAACAAAACAAAGTCTCCTTTCATATCTCTCCTATCCAGGTCCCTTCCAGCAGTCTTCAAACCCAGTTCCACCATCTATGACTTTTCCTTACTCCATCTCTTTCCATTTTTCCTCTAATAGTATCCCTGTCTTTTTCTCCCAGCCCACCAGGAATTGCCACCTACCCACCCACTCATGCTGCCAAATCTACAGTCCTTACCAGTGCCCTCCGGCAGGCAGATGATCCCGTTGCCCTGCACCCAGCGGTAGCAGGGGAAAAGAACTTTGCCTTGGGTCCCTGGTCCCTCAACTGTAATCCACTTGCAGAACCAATCTAAATCCAGGATATGTTTGTGCTTTCGCAGTTTCACCATCAAGAGGCGCCCCAGGTACAGGGATACATGGGCCTTAAATTCTGTCACCTGCAGGACAGGGCAGAGCTCTAGAGACAAGTTGGCAGGAGGAGTCCTCAAAAGGAAGATAAGGTCAAGGAACTATAGCTCCACTGAGCCAGCGGAGAACACCCCAGGAAATACCTGAATTCCCACTATAAGGAAGGAGGCATACACCACTCTGAGACTCTCAGGTCTCCACTGCTCTTTTCCCCAGTGTCCCGGAGAGCGCAGCGTGACCCAGCATATATCTCATGTTCTCTCATCTCCCCACCCCCATCCCCAAAGCAGAGAAATGCAGCTCTCTGTTCAAAATCTTGGACATTTTCTCAGGGCATTCCCAGATGGGAATTCTAACCTCTAACCAGATTTCCCATGCAGTCCTTGCTGCCAGTCTCAGTCTCAGCGCCACACTTTCCAGCTTCCAGTACTGACCTTATTGCACGGTGGTGGTTGATGCTTGCCCAAGTCAGCTTCCCCATGTTCACCCACCAGCCACAATTGCACTGAGTTTTTGGAGGCCGCCAAGAGCGAGTCCCCCGTGGCCAGGCTGATGATGTACTTGCTCATCTTGCCTGGATTTGGATGAAAGCCTGAAGAATATAAGCATTTAGGAGTATCTGAAGTCCAGCCCCCAAAGAAGCCACACCCAGACGAGTACATTTCTTATTGAACCCCTTCCATCTCCACCTCAAGCCCACAGTTTTCTCACTATTTCACTTGGCTATGGTCCATATAAAGCAGGATTTTTCACAGATCTGAAGGTGCATCTTGTTCTTAGCATCTTGGCAAATGCTCCCCAGTGACAGTTCCACACCCAGTGGAACTGAATATCATCACCCAATTTTGGTGAATAAATACGAGAGGCACAAGAAATTGAAGTGAGGAGATGGATAAAGTGAATAGGTTGTTTAGGAAAGTGTTTTTTGCTGAGTATTTTGCTGAGAACAATACTGTTGAAAGAAGTAGATAAATTTGTTCTACTGAAGCTAAAGTGTGGGGGTGCAGTTGGGTCGAGTTAGGGATCATGGAATCCAATGCAGATTTGATCACAGAAAAAGCTGTTGGCTTGAAAAAGACAGCCTGCATCTCAGGATGACGTTTAATGAAAAGTACCAAATTAATTCAAGTTCAAAATTTACCATATTTTCTGGCATATAAGAGGACTTGGAGTATAAGACAACCCCCTACTTTTCCTGTTAAAATATAGGGTTTGGGCTATATTCACCGTATCTGACTACCTCTCTTTTAATGCACACCAAATGGAAATTTAAAAATGTAAGAGAAAAAAAGTAGAACCCTCAAAGGTTATTAGTATATGTTTAATAAAGCTAGACTTTGGAGTGCCAACAATCATTTTACATTTGTCATTTGTAGTGACTGATTTTTTATTGTGATCTACATTGAAAGCAGGGGACTCCTGCAAGATCAGCTGGCTGGGGTACAACAATTAATAGGATAGCTAGAGGGAGACAGAGTGCCTCCTCTGTGTCCCATAAAAGCTGAACAGAGGACTGAGCATAGGAAAGGGAAGCAACATACCCAGCGGCTGGATGAAATGAGGCACTAGGTATCTCAGCTCCTCTGTGTGCCCTGAAAGATTATTCAGGACAAGCAGAGGACTGAGTGATGATGCCTGGCAGCTGGATGGGATGTGGTTATAAGAGCAGGGGGGTGAATCACTCGTCCCTGAAGCTGTAGTAAATTTCAGCATGCCATATACCTGTGTAAAAGACAGACCTCAACTTTTAAAAAGTTTTTCATGGGTTAAAAAGTTGGGGCCGGAGAGATAGCACAGCAGAATTTGCCTTGCAAGCAGCCGACCCAGGACCTAAGGTGGTTGGTTTGAATTCTGGCATCCCATATGTGCCCCCACACACACACACGCCTGCCAGGAGCTATTTCTGAACAGATAGCCAGGATTAACAGCTGAGCACCACTGGGTATGGCCCAAAAACCAAAAAAAAAAAAAAAGTCGTCTTATTCACCAGAAAATATGTTATTTAAATTGTGGGTTCAAGACATGAAGAGGAAAAATTTCAATTTAATAATAGACAACCTTCTGGCCCTTCTCAGATCATGGTTGACTGGTGACAATATTCACTTATAGCAAATACAATTTTTATAACAAAGATCTCATGAATTTATCCATTTGAACTGATCATTGTTCTTGAATGCTCTCAGTCTAATCTTTTATCTTAGAATTGCTATTGGCATGCTTTCTAGCAGTGAATAAATAACCACCTGGTAATTCTTTTTATGTTCTAACATGTACCAAAAATCTAAAGAAAAAAGTGGTGGCTTTATGATGAAAATTATTGATGAGGCTATTATTATCTTCCCAACAAAAGATAATAATTGGATAAGTTGGATAATTCATACATAAACTTTGACCTTTGACTGAAAATGAGCAATGACTTATAGACAATGACAACTTCCTTTTACTGTATTTTTATTAGTTAGAATCATATTTGGTGGGGCACATCTAGCCATGCTCAGGGTGCTCAGGGACCAGGTGGGACTACAAAAATAAAACATGGGTCTGCTGGGTACAAACAAGACAAGTGTCCCATTTCAAATATAAAAATACAGGAAGTTATTGAGAAGTTTCTATTGTAAAACAATTTTTTTCTGTTAGTTCTACCATGTCTATTATAATCACCTCCCATAATCTCAAAATCTGGGAACAACAGTTGCCACAACACTTCCTGTTTTTATTGTCAAACCACATAGCTGTACCACTGCCATCCTTCTGCAATTTCTTTGAAGTTCACTATTTTCACTAAAATCCTTTCTTTCATCCTCAACATTGAAAGCACTCTTCTCTCTAACTTCAAACAATTTTATCTTTACTCTAACCTACCATTTTACTCAATTGCTTTCAATAGTGGCTTTTCTTATACATTGGTAACCTGCTTCCTCTACCAACTCAATCTTTCCTTTTTTTCATATATTTTTCTTCATTTAAACATCTTGATTACATATATGATTGTGATTTGGTTTCAGTCATGTAAAGAACACCCCCTTCACCAGTGCAACATTCCCACCACCAATGTCCCAAATCTCCCTCTCTCCCAACCCACCCCCACCTGTACTCCAGACAGGCTTTCCAGTTCCCTCATTCATTCACATGATTAGGGTAGTTCTCTGTGTAGTTATTTCTATAACTGCATTCACCACTCTTTGTGGTGAGCTTCATGAAGTGAGCTGAAAGTTCCAGCCTCCTCTCATTGTCTCTGAGCATTGTTGCAAAAATGACTTTTATTGTTCTCAAAACCCATAGATGAGTGAGACTATTCTGTATGTGTCTCTCTCTCCTCTGACTTATTTCACTCAGCATGGTAGATTCCATGTACATCCATGTATAGGAAAATTTCATGACTTCATCTCTCCTGACGGTTGCATAATATTCCATTGTCCAACTCAATCTTTCAATTTTACCATTTGGGTGTCTGTCTACCAACCCAATCACAACTTTAAGCTTTTTTTGTCATTTAAAACTTCAAGCTTTTTTATTGTCATTTAAATTTTTTAAACAATTTAAATGCATATTGCTATTTATCTCTTCAGCTCACAAAACATTCTACATTTCTTGAAGATTGTAATTGAATAAAGGACAATGATTGTGGGTTATGGAGTTTTCCAGTCCCTGGAGATCTAACTCAGTTATTTGTTTTGTGAAATACCAGGTGTGTTTAAAAGAAATATCCCTTATTTTCTTAAGTTATTTGAAGTGGGTCTTTAGGGAAAAGATTTATAATTATCAAGTGAGTCCAAACTACAGACACACAGAAATAAATTATGACATCAATTAGCTGAGTTTCTGGAGTTCCTCTTATAAATATGAACTATTTTTATTACTTCTATGTGCTTTACATACACTTACAGCTGAGTTGTGTTGATTTTCTCAATTGTTTCTTGACTTACATCCAAAATTTTTCATCATTTTTGTTTAATTATATGGTCTTATTTTAATATTTGATTAGTTACTTTTAAAATTCTATCTTAAAGTCCACTGTAAGCTTACCCCCCCTCAAATACACTTTCCCCATTGCAAAAGCACCCCACACACCATATCTCCATGCACAGGTGAACGAGTTGAATCAAGGTCACACAAGAAATAATCCAGACCAGGCTGAGGGTGAAACACATATAGTCTGGCAATCTTCTACCTAGTATGGAGCTCTCTGCCTGCCAAAACTGCTGCTTTTATTGAATACAGAGATCTCCCCTGGGTAGGGCAGTAAACCCACCCAGGTATACAAGTAAGACAATCTCTGTTTGGGGGTAAATCCAAGTTATAAACAAACATACAAAGAAACCAGAGATGGTCTTTGGTTTTGGGTAAAATAAAGTGTAACCAGAACTCTATCTATTTAGATATGTGTCCTAACTAAAACTATTATATATTTTTGATTGGCTGGGGACCATACCTGGCTGGGCTCAGGTCTTACTTAAGGCTCTGAGCTCAAGGATCACTCCTGGTTGTGCTAGGGGGACAGCATTGGGTACTGTGAATCAAACCTGGTAGGCTGGATACAAGGTAAGTGCCTTGCCCACTGTACTGTCTCTCCAGCCCCTTTAAGGCTACAACTATTTTTGGATCTAGCATCTTAGAGGATAGGAAATGGCAAGTTTACTTTTCATACACTTTCCTTTTTCTTTCTTTGAAATTCATATTTTCCCTGAATGAAACATGATGAAAAGTGAGAGAAAGAGTAAGACATTACACTCAAGTAACTTGTCATTCACAACTATGAGGTCACTTATGGAGACTTATAAAAGCAATGCTTGGTTTTCGTGGAGTAGGACTTAGCTTCATGATTCTCCTTTTATCTCTTAAACAAGAATCAAATGTCATCACTAATATTCTAATGTTATTTTAAGATTGGCTGTTTCATTCTTTTTTTCTAGGGAAAACTGCCTTTACATGGCTTCTGCATCTCTCCTAGTCTCCATATTTTTTATATGAAAAAAAAAAACCTCACTAGTAACCTCCTCTGTACAGTTTGAAATACAAATAAAGAAAAAAGAAGATAAATAGAAAGTGGCTCCAAGCTTTCTCTATGACAATTATTATTGTACTTATTGTACTTCGGGCCTTTTCAAAAGTTTCTTCTGGTGTTTCCTTAAAAATACTCTAGCCTGGGGGCCGGGCAGTGGCACTGGAAGTAAGGTGCCTGCCTTGCCTGCGTTAACCTAGGATGGACCACGGTTCGATCCCCCAGTTCCCCATATGGTCCCCCGGGCCTGCAGGAGCGACTTCTGAGTGAATAGCCAGGAGTAACCCCTGAGCGTCACCGGGTGTGGCCCCCCCCAAAAAAATACTCTAGTCTAGAACTATACTGTCATCTGCATCTGCATGCCAAGTTGCAGTGTGCCTAATAATCCTGCTATGAGATCCATAGGAACATACAGCCTCTCCACAGGGCTCAGCAGGCAGAACCACCTAGATCCACTTACCAGGTCAACAAAACCATGACCTAGAAAGCTGCATCACTATACTTGATAAGTGAAACAATTATCCCCCTCCTGTATATCTCACACAGATTCAACATTTCCTTGGGCCACTTTAAGGAACTCTAAACAAGTAAATTGAGCTAGATAGTATCTATAGAAAATAAAGAGAACATCAACCCAACTAGCTGGGCAACTCAGAGAGCTTCCTGATATTAGATTATACCTTGTTTTACACAAAACAAAGATCACCCCTGGTTTTTTTTATCTGTTTGTTTACAACTTGGTTTCATTCAAAACAAAGATTGTCTTATATGTAAACCCGGGAATGACAGGCTCAAGATAACCTGAGTATTCTGCCCTTAATCTGTCCTTATTCCCGACCTGGGAGTGGTCTCTGTACTCAATAAAAACAACAGTTCTAGAAGGCAGCTTTCTCTCCATATGAGATAGAATATTGTCAGTCTCTATGTGTTTCACCTTCAGCCTGGTTTGGATTATTTCATGCACTACCCTGATTCAGACTCATTCACCCAGGGCTGGAAATATGGCGCATACGATGACTTTACACCTGGTCATGGATGGATGAAAACAGTGAATTGGAGTGACTCACCCTTAATTGCACCACAGTTAGTGAGCAAAGAGTAGCACTGAAAAAATCAACCAGTACTAAGCAGCTAATTAACCTCTGAGATAAGGACTTAAGAGAAGAAATGCTAAGTTTGTTTTTAAACTCAAAGAAAACCTGGTATAGACAGTAAGTTAATCACATGATAATATGAGAGCAAAAATATGGGGAAAAATAAAAACAGGAGAAATGATAGAACTAAAATAAAACTAATAGGTGAAATGAAAACTTCACAGGACAATTTAGCAGCAGAACAACAGAACCTGAAGACAAAATCAGTGAGCTTCAAGATGAGATAGAGAAAACCTATAGACAATAACAGAGATGGAAAGTCATTTTAAAATAATAATCATCAGGCCAAAAGAAATAATCCCTTTGAGATGAATTCAAGAGGAACAGCATAAGAATCATTGGGTTCCTGGAGATAATTCCTATTGAGAAGCAATGGACAAAAAATAATAGCTGAGAAGTTCCAGGAGTTGAAGAGTACGTACACCCATATTCAATAGATCTAAAGGGTACCAGCAAAAGAGACACAAATAAAAGTACTCCAAGACGTATCCTAATCAAAATGATTAAAGCCAAAGGGAAGGTAGAATATTGAAAGCAACAATATGAAGGCATAAAATTTCATACAAAGTAGTGTCCTTAAGATTTATAGCAAATTTATAAAATGAGACATTGTGTTCCTGATGACAATGATGAGATATAGTAAAAACAAGCAAACAAACAAACAAAAACAAACAAAAAACTGACCCACAACTTCAATGGAATAAATACCTTATCAAGAATATCTTGTGAAGGCTTTTCCTTTCCATGTCCCCCATATTTTGGAGGGCCTATGCAAACAATA
>PVKC010034852.1:0-13625 GCA_004027635.1 Crocidura indochinensis
TTTTTTTATCATGGTTTGTAACTATAACTGATTCTAGAGTGTGAACATATCCAAAAAAATGTACATATCACACAGCACCAGAAAATTGGTATAACTAGATTTTCATAACTAATTATCATAACTCTATTATCGCTCCTATTCACCCATTCATCTTTTCATCCTTGTCTTTTTTCTAATAATCTTTACATTAAATGCTATATTTAATACAAAATATTTGGTTTTTGTTTGTTTTTTTGTTTTTTGATCCACACTCAGTGATGCTCAGGGGTTACTCCTGGCTATGCGCTTAGAAATAGCTCCTGGCTCCAGGATCATATGAGACGCCTGGGAATTGAATAGCTGTCCGCCATGGGTCAGCCACTGTGCTATTGCTCTATCCCTATATTTGATACAAATTATAAAATTATAAAAAGATTTAGGAATTGCACGTTTTCAGAAAAGAGATAGTACAGTGATTGGGCACATGCCTTGCACACAACCAATGTAGGTTTGATCACTGCCTCCCTCTGGTCCCCTAAACCCACCAAGTATTATCCTTGAGAAAAGAGTTAGAGAACCACAAAGTATGGTCCCAACCAGATAAAATGCATATTTTCAATTTATTGTATCAGATTTCCTCTCTATTTTTTCTGGGTATGCTTGCTTATAAAAGAGCAAGGACTGGATTCTGTGGACTTTGCCAGTTAACTGTGGTAGAAGTTTAGATAGTTAATGATAAAGAACTCATCTGAAAAGAAAAAAAAAAAAAACATCCCTTCTACTGTCCATCGTTTTATTTGAAGATTCAAGGTTAAATTCTAATTCAGTCTGGGCATTTCAATGACTCTTAAATGTTTGCAGTTTCTTGGAAATGAATACTGCTTCCCAGAATACATGCTTCTGAGGGAACACACACCACATATATTTGAAATAGCTTACTGAGTTGCATCTTCAAAAAAATAAATATTTTAGAACATTAACCCTCTTTGTTTCTAAATTGAATTTTGATATGAAGAATGTTTGGTGGTAATCAATAATGAAAATAATGATTTCCTGTCGAGGATTCATGCATTTTCACTTTAAAAAGTCTAATGACCTCAGTTTGAATGGAGATTGAGAGCGACTACTATTAATTTAAATAAGTAATCATGCATGAAGTTAGAATGATTATGTAAGAATGCAGTATAAAAACAAAGGTCATATGTTCCTTCAGAATGGAGAGATTGTTCAGAAATGTTAATCAAATAATCAACTGGAAAAAACACTAATTTTCTTTAGAAAATGAGAACTCTGGAGTTATTTTAGAAAATATTTTTTATTTCACATTTGGCTATAATCCATAGCCTACAGCATGGTAGCAATTTAATCATAAATGGACTGTCTTTATTTTCTGATTAAATTGTGGCTTTTCTGAAATAGGAGGGAAGTAAAATATAAGGATGCTGATCTGAGAATGTATTAGATCTTAGATCTTATTTCTTCACCTTTTTATCATATTTATAGTCATAATGAGCCAAGATTAAGAGGGGTTTCCATTTCTCTTTTAGAATTTAGTGGTAATTATTACAGATAAACTTCAAACAATAAAGACACTTTGATCTGCATGTAGTTGATATGCCCAAAGACAATCAGAATTTTAACTAGAGAATATGGGAATCATCAGCTAACCAAATAATACCAAAAGGGGGAAAATATCTTAATCCATAATAATACAATGCTAAATGAGGACTTATTCTAGAAATAGTAACTCTGACTGTAGTTAGTTTATTTTTAAATTTTCATCTGATCTAACATACTTCCTTAAAATTGACTATTACATAGCTATTCTGACATGTATTTCTATTTCTGTTGTTTAATATGGAATACTAGATGTATGTGTTTTTAACCACAATGTTAAAATAGATCATTGATAAGTGAAAATGCTAATATTTAAAATATAACCCATGGCATTTATTTTTGTTTACACGATTTGGCATAATAAATGTCTTTATTAAGTTGTATTACATTGCCATCGAATGAAATAAAGGAAAAAGTCAGTGAATACTCTTAATTTTATTTTGCATTCCTTAATTTTATAGTGTTTAGATATTCTTGGATACAATAACCTCTAAAAATATTTTATTAACAATGTTTTATTTATCAGGTGAAAAAAATGGCATTCTCCAAGCCATCATGGTTTATTTAAAATAAAATTCTTATTATATTTTTCTTTGCATACCAAGATAGAATATGCTTTCTAGAAAGCTTATATCTTTTCTGATAAATGCATAGTATTAATGGACTAACCTGACATATAAATAAATTGTGTAAATTTAGTTTATGTGTGCTGTATTTATTGACTCTACAATAAGATACTTTGGAAGTACTAAGAATATCAATCAACAAATCTAAGAACCATAACAGTTAATTACTTTTTATAACCAAGATCAAGCCTTTCGGTTGGAAATTGGAGAATTAATTCTTTGCAACAGCATAGTGACTAATGTCTCATTAGTATTATATCACATAGTTTTTGAAACAATATAGAATGTTTTAAAATTTTTCTGGAATAAATGAATAATAATGCCACTTATGTAATTAATTTTATTAATGTGGGGCTGGAGCAATAACATAGTGATAGGGCATTTGCCTTGCACGCAGCTGACCCAGGATGGACTTTGGTTGGATCCCCAACATCCCAAATGGTTCTTCTTGCCTGGAGCGATTTCTTTTCTTTATTTTCTTTTCTTTTCTTTTTTTCTTATTTATGTTTTTGGGGTCACACCCGGCAGTGCTGAGGGGCTACTCCTGGCTCTACACTCAGAAATTGGTCCTGGAAGGCCAGGAGCAATTTCTGAATGGATAGCCAGGAGTAACTCCTGAGTGTCAATGGGTGTGACCCCAAAACAAAACAAAACAGAAAGACTTAATGAGGAGTATTAATATTAAGTAACAGATTTATAGTTTTAAAGAAACATATCACCTTACTAGCTTCTGTTACAATAATTTTATCTGATAAAAATAAGTCTTAATATGAATTATGTATGCAAAGAGAAAATAGTACAAGAAACTGCACAACTTTAAGAACATATGTATAAACTGATATGTCACCAAATGAAACTTTCTACTGTGGTTTTCTGAAATGATAACTCCCCAGTATCTCCTCTCAGTACTTTTGCTCCTTGACCATGAACAGTTTTAATTAGGTTGTGGCTACCTACTTTTTAGTCAATGCTTAACCAAGCATATCCCAAGTAACAGAACATACTACATTGAGAAACAGTCTTTCCTAAAAGTTAAAAAGCAACAGAGACCAACAAACTGTGAAACAGCACATAAGCAGAGCAATAGCACAGCGGGTAGTGTATTTGCCTTGCACCTGGTTTACCAGGGGTTCAATATCCAGCATCCTATGTGGTTTTTCAAGCCTACCAGGAGCGATTTCTGAGCACAGAGCAAAGAGTATCCCTGATCACAGCTATATGAGCACCCCCAAAATTATCGATTACTAATTACCTGCAAGAAGTAAAACAAAGATAATGAGATACTATCTCAAACTAAAGAAACTGGCACATATCCAAAAGTGCAAGGGCAACCTGTCCTTTTGTGGATGTGAAGAGAAATGTACACTCATTCTCTGTTGATGGGAATGTCAACTTGCCCAGTTTTTTTTTTGAAAATAATATGGCCATTCCTAAAATTATTATGAATTGAACTTTGATTTGACCCAGCAATGTTACTTCTTGAAATATACTCCAAGGTTGAAAAGCAGAATGAATAAAAGATATTAGCACCCCAATGTTCTTTGTAGCACTCTTCACAATAGTCCCAATCTGGAACTATTGCAAATGTTGAAGAATGAATAAAGAAACTAAGGAACATACATATTATGCGATATTACTTGTTATAAGAAAAACTAAAGTCATGAAATTTGCTGTTGTCTGGCGAGACCTAGAAATTATGATGCTGAGAGACTAACACAATCTAATAAATAAAAAATAATAAATGATATTATCTAACAAGTAGAGAAAGCATTTGACAATATCCAGTACCATTCATATTAAAAGCTCTTAACAAGATGAGAATTGAAGGACCTTTCTCAATTTAGTCAGTCATTTAACACAAGCCCATGACCAACATTAAACTCAATGAGGAAAAAATAAAAGCCTTTCCTGAACTAAGATATGGCACTGTTGTCATACATCTGTAAAATCACTTTTTCCTTTTACCTTTTCTGAGTTAATTAGCACAAGTACCCTTACGTCAATCCTGTACCTCAACTAATTTATGTTAAATCAGCTAGTAGCTTCACTGGCTCAGTAAGATCCAAGAGGCTGTTCAACTCCCTTGGCACTTTCTCCTGTGACTCTGTCTGGTTTCTTGTGCACTGCTCCTTCTTGCAACCATCAGTTTTAGGGTTGACATGAACACAAACACTACAAATACTATGAACTGCAGGCTGCTGAAAGCAAGCTGCATGTGGCAGACATCATGCATGTGGCAGACACCTGCAAAGCCAGCAAATTAAAGAGCCCCAGAATTACCTTCACAAACAATGTTACCCACTCTCACCATTTTTATTTAATATATTATTAAAAGTACTTGCCACATAAATTAGCAAAATAAATAAATAAGGATATCAAGGGCATCCAGGTAGAGAAGGAAAAATTAAAAATCTTACTGTTTGGGGCCGGGCGGTGGCGCTGAAGGTAAGGTGCCTGCCTTGCCTGCGCTTGCCTAGGACGGACCGCGGTTCGATCCCCTGGTTCCCCATATGGGCCCCGTGCCTGCCAGGAGCGACTTCTGAGCGCATAGCCAGGAGTAACCCCTGAGCGTCACCGGGTGTGGCCCAAAAACCAAAAAAAAAAAAAAATCTCACTGTTTGCAGATGACATGGCACTGTACTATATATAGGCAATCCTAAAGGCACTAAAAAATCTACTAAAATAAGAGATTTGTGTAGCAAATTGGTAGGCTGCAAAATTAATAAGTAAATATTCATATCCATATAAAATAATAAAAATAGTATAAAGATAATACCTAACAATTGTACCTCAAAAAATCAAGCAACTTGAAGTCAACTTAATTAAATTGGTGTAAAACCTATAAAAACAAAACTACAAACACTACTTTAAGAAATAAAAGAGGGCAAAGAGTAAATTGAAACATATACCTGGATCATGGATATGTTAGCATCATTGAAATGGCAATGCTTCTCAAAGAATTATACAAAGTTAATACAATCCCTACAAGAATACTTATGAGACCTTTCACAGAAGTGAATCAAACACTCCTGAAATTCATATGGAACAATAAATGCCCAAGAATAGGTAGGGCAATCCTTGAATCCTTGATAATGAGTGAAGTCATTTTCATCAACTATACTATAAAGCAGTAGTCATTAAAAGAGCATGGTATTGGCATAAAGACATACCCTAAGATCAATCGGATAGACTTGAATATTCTGAGATGGGCCTACAGATATACAATCAATTATTTTTTGATAAAGAGGCAAGAAATACAAAGTGGAGCACAAAATGGCCTATCCATTAAGCTGTGTTGGGAAAGCTGGTCAACTACATGAAAAAAGTGAACTCTGACTTCTCTTTAATACTGTATGCAAAAGTCAATTGTATTTGATTAAAGACCTTACTAAAGAGCTGAAACCACATGATACATAGAGGAAAATGTAGGCAGAACACCCTAGGACATTCAAGTAAAAGGCATCTTCAAGTATGAAACACCACTGGTCAGCAAGTGGAAGCATTGATAAGCAAATGGTACTAACTTAAATTAAGAAGCTTCTGTAATTCAAAGAAAATGGTGAGTAGGATACAAAGAATACTCATTGAATGGGAGAAACTATTAATCCAATACCCATCTGAGAAAGGGTTAAAACCCAATACATACAGGTTCTGATATACAAGATATACAAGTACTTAACAAGAAAAAAAAAACATCTAGTCCCATCCAAAATGAGAAGAAATAAACATGCATTTCCTCAAGGAAGAAAAATGCTCCACATCATTAATAATTAGAGAAATGCAAAACAAAACAACAGTGAAATATCTTTGCACACCACAGAAACTGGCACACATCACAAAGAACAAAATCCAGTGCTGGCAAAAATATGGGGAGAAAGACATTCTCATACATTGCTGGTGAAATGGCTGGCTTGTCCAGTCTTTTTGGAAAACAATATGGATATTACTCAAAGAGCTAGTAATTGACCTTTTTTATGCTCTAGGAGCCTAAAAGCACAGTGAGTAAAAGTCCTCTGCATTCTTAGTTTCATTGCATATCTGTTCACAATAACCAGAAACTGGAAACAACCACAGTGTCTAAAAACAGAACAGTGGCAGAGAGAGAGAGAGAGAGAGAGAGAGAGAGAGAAACAAAGAGAGAGAGACTGTCTTCTCCATAAGTGGCAGGAGGGAGTGAAAGGGAAAAAGGGAAACTGATGACATTGGTAGTGAAAAATGTGATTTGGTGATATGTTCTACATTGCATGACAGAAACTAAATATTGAATAACTTCTTATCAGTAAAATATTATGAACAAATATTATAAACAAAAATAAATAGAACTGGTAACTTGATTTTTATCATTTCAAAATCACTCTTATCACACTATTAATGTATTTTTTCTTCTGCATACATAAAAGACAAAATGTAAAACAAAAAAATGAAGCAATGGTGGCTTCATGAGTACTCAAAGATAATTGAGACAAAAATATGAAGAAGGCCTTTTGAGGTCATTGGGTATTAGGCAGGGATGTAGTAATATAAGAAGTACAAGGAAGCATTCATCAGGAAAGAGGAAAATATGCTAGAATTTGGTAAAGTGTTAAGCATCTAACACTATAAGCATAAACCATAGTGCAAAAAATTATATATGGGGGTTAGAGAGATAGCATGGTGAAAGGGCATTTGCTTCACATGCAGAAGGACGGTGGTCCGAATAGTGGCATCCCATATAGTCCCAATGGTCTGCCTGGAGCGATTTCTGAGCATAGAGCCTGGAGTAACTCCTGAGTGCTGCTGGGTGTGACCCAAATTCCAAAACAAACAAACAAACAAAAATTTATATAAAATTTATATAAAATATGTATATAAAGTTAAAAAGCTCTTTATAAAAGCAGGCCTGTAAGAGGGGAAGAAAATGTGCATGGAAGGATTAGTGGAGAGATGTAAACCCTGGTGAAGGGAATGGTTTTGAAACAATGTATGTTTGAAACCCAGTGCTAAATAAATTTTAACTGCTGAATGACTAAGTTTTAAAATCAATATATTAGAATTTATAGGTATAGCAATCAGGCCAGAAAAAATTGTATCAAAAGGATTTAATTCAAAATGAAGTAGTCAGATTATCTCTATTTACAAATTACATAATATATAGAAAGTCATTAAGAGACCCTAAAAATTTTAAACCAATACAGCAAAGCAACTGTCACTTGTTTTCAGAATTGAATCTGACTGAAAACTAAAGCAAAAGGTTTTGAACAAGTTAAAGAAAACTATATATTCTCGGGGAAAAACAAAAAAGTAGAGAGCACTTTTGCAACAACAACAAAGTATTGTACAATTATTTATCATGGTAAATAAATAAAAGGGAATTTTGATGAACTGAAGCAAAACCACCAATCTGATCTGGAATTCATATCTGTGCATATTTATTTTGGGGTTTTATTTTCTGTTTTGTTTTGTTTTTATTTATTTTTTTGGGCCACACCTGCTCTGCCTCTGGTAGGCTGAGGTGACCATATGGGATGCCAGGAATCAAACCCAGGTCTGTCCTGGGTCAATCACATGCAAGGTAAAATCCCTATCATTCAGTCCAATGTTTAATTTTCAAAAGGGTGATCAAATGAATCATAAGTCTATTTTCATATAAGTCTACTGTCACAAGTATGCTAAGTCAAACTATTGCAAAAAAATTAAAGATGTAAACTCATTAACTATTTTAGCAAAGAATTCTGGGTAATCTTTTGTGGGTTTCTCCTCCCCCAACTTATTTATCACACCTGAATGATCAGAACTGCCCACACCTGGAATGGGCAGGTAGAGGAGTCTGCATGGGGGAGAGAGAGTGGATAAGAAGTAGAGTTAGAGAGAGAAGTGTATGAGAGGCATCATCATCATCAGAGATTCAGATCAGGTTAAGTATCACCAATTCAGCATCAGATTCACCATTAGCAATTGAGTATCATCAAAGAAGCAGCAGCAGTAGCATTACCAAAAGGAGTTAGTCAGCCTTTTAGGAAGGCTGGAAAAAGCAGCTGAAAGGGAGACAGAGACCAAAAGAGCCAGAGGAGTAGGGAAGTAGCTGCTAGGAAAAGGCTTAGTATAGAGGACATGTGAGGAGGTATGCATGGTAGTAGAGACTGTGAAATAAAGCTGCCTGTCTGACTCCTGGAACTTCATCTGACTGCTTCGTGAATCTCACCCTGCAACCTTCAGACCTGCCAGACCACAGGGGCTGTTGGAGCCAGGTAAAGCCCAGAAAGGCCTCACCTCCCCACACTACCAATAAGACTCTTTAATTTAAATTAAGACAACAATCTTTGATGTAGTGTTCTAAACTGGACAGGACAAAGTAACTTGAACCTCCTCTGTGTGTTTTTTTAATAATTTTATAAATTTTTAAATTTCTAAATAGATCTTTTTTTTATTTAAACACCTTAATTACATACATAATTGTGTTTGGGTTTCACTCATGTGAAGAACACCAACCATCACCAGTGCTACGTTCCCATCACCATTGTCCCAAATCTCCCTCCTCCCCACCCAACCCCCCTGCCTGTACTCTAGACAGGCTCTCCATTTCCCTCATACATTCTCATTATTAGGACAGTTCAACTGTAGTTATTTCTCTAACTAAACTCATCACTCTTTGTGGTGAGCTTTATGAGGTGTTTCTTATTCTCCTCCTGTGTCTAATGGAAAGTCCAGACCAGATATACTTTAAGCTGAATTTAAAGGAGGTACAAATGGGAAGGTGCAGCATTGCAGTTTGTTTGTAAGCAGAAACAATATGTAATATTCTGTGAAGCCTGGAGCAGAAGTAACTCCATTTTATCAAACCAATGTTAAGTTTCCATTTAATGCTGAATTCCGTTTAAAGGCTAAATTTCTATCCCAACATTAATGACCCAGACCCCCAAGGCCCTAGAATCACAATATATTGCCCTAAATATTTAGTCATAAAAGGACATGATGAAAAACCCGAGAAACACAATAGACAACAGCCAATCAACTTAAAGGTCAAGTTATAACCCCGCTTCCAGTTTTATACAGCCTGATTCGAAACCATAAGGGGTTACCTCCTGCAGGATGTGGCACTAATTGGTCAGTTCATAGCTTGTTGATCGACATAATAAAGTTTTGCTTTGCTTTATTTAAATTAGTATCTTCCTTCAACTCTGAACCCTAACTAGTCTATTATGATCTTACATAGCAGAGGCAAAAATAAACAAGATAAAAGGGCAGAAAATCATACAATCATTATGATGCTAGAATAAAAAGGGTATTAATTTTAATATGCTATCTACTACATAGAAATCCTTGAAAAATCTCACTTAAACATTGGTATCTCAAATGCTTAGGGACAAACTACTCTTAATTTAGAGGAAGGGCACTTTCTGGTGGTGGTAACAGGCTAAAGAGTTAGCAAAGAGCTGATACAGAGCAATGACAAATGAGATAGAAGGTCTGAAGGACTGAATATATTATACATATTTTGCTAATTGTATATAATTTGGCATTTACTGCGTTAAGAAGCACTCTTCTGAAGACCTGCCATAGCTACTCTTTTGAGTATATAATTAAGAGAGGAATAGGGATGCACTTAGACAAACTAAAAGGTCAATGAATTGATCTAAATTACAAAATATAATTGTGAAAAGATGACTAGATTATCCTCTTTACAAATTATTGATCACTGACTATGTCCGAGGCACTTCATAAAGTTTGTATCTAATGAAAGGGAGGCCTAAAGAATTCACTAAAACAAATGTCACTTTCATTAAACAAAACACAGAACTAACAAGGTTTAGGAGAGGGAACCCTCCCAATATAGCTGGGAAACATAACAAGCCACTTAAAAGTATTTAGGTTTTTTGTTTAAACACTTGGTCAAATCAGTAAGTTCATCTTTCTAAAATCCTTAAGTTTCTGTTTTAAGAAAGGAAGAATGTCATCCAAATACAAGAACAATTAAAAGTACAGAGAGACTATTGTTTTGAACATGAATCTCTTTTTTTAACCAGAAGGTTTTTGATTCATAATATTACAAGTGTTATAATTTTATATTATTGTGTTGCTTACACCATGCCCACCACCCAATGCCAAGATTCTTCCTCCATATACTAAGGCCTCTTTTCTACATCACTTAGTACCCTCAGATCACAGTATAATTAGTCATAAATGAGTCCATCTTTAATTTTTCAAGATAAATATTCAGCAAAATAGAATTATAAAAAAAACAGCATCAACTATTCTATGGTTTTAGTTTAAATTCAACGCTTTGCTTACTTCCCATTTTCAGAAGGCATCAAACTGAAAAGAAATAAAGTGGTGACAGAGAGTTACCAAAACAATACAACCTCACAATAGAACAAATACCTCTAAATGACCCATGAGAAATAGAAATGGATCATATACTGAATAAGTTAAGGCAGAGCCTCAGAAAAAGGCTTAATACCGAGATGTGGCAGGAGAAAAATCAAATAGAAATTGAAACCAGCTCTTTAAAGTTATAGTTTTTGAGTCTTTCCAGTACATTCCTCTTTTACATTACATGGTAGTCATGAGGAGGTCATTTCTTTTGGTCTAAATATCTAGTGATAATAAGTGGAGATGAGCTGGAACTGAAATATCTGACATCTTCTGGCATAGAGTGCCAAAAGACACATAGGAATTCCAACCTGAGTAATTGAAAATAGCAGATCCCATATATGTTATTGTATTTGCTGTTCAAATTCTACAAATCCCAAATCCCAATAATAACAATTAAGTCATGGATGATTATTCTATTTATCAACAAAGCATCATCTTAATCAGATTATTTACACTGAAAACATTAAAGTTGTATGTTAATTTTTTTCCTGTCAAGGAAGCATTAGCAGTGCTTTAGATAAAATTGCTAAAACTGAGAAGCAGTAAAGTCATTTTCTTTCCAAACTGACTTTTTAAAAGACTATGTATCTCTATTATGTATAAACACATAATAGGTACATTTATGTTTGAAGATAAGTTAGGATTATAAAGAAAAAAAACTGATACATTTGTATATCTAGTCTAAAGAATAGAAATGTAAAAAAAAAAAAAGAATAGAAATGTATACACATGATTTTTTCTCCTGTCTTTCTTTTCTGTTAAGTAATGAGGTTCAAATCCAGGGCCTCAAAAGGCACAAATGCAATGCAAACTACTTATTTCTAATCAACATCTCTGGACTAAGAGGAATTTTAGTTTTAATTACTCAGATAAGAATTTATAGAAAGTACTTAGGAAATATACATATCAATGTCTCAAAGAGAGTGCTGAGCATTATTGAAAAATATTGTTTTGTTTTGTTTTGTTTTTGTTTTTTGGGGTCACACCCAGCAGCGCTCAGGAGTTACTCCTGGCTCTATGCTCAGAAATCGCCCCTGGCAGGCACTGGGAACCATATGGGATGTTGGGATTCGAACCACTGTCCTTCTGCGTGCAAGGCAAACAACTTATCTCCATGCTCTCTCTCAGGCCCCAATAATAATATCTTTAAATATAAAATTGAGCTAAAATTAACCAGGACTGTTGATTGGTACATATGTTTTAAAGGCCTTTTTATGTTTCTACATTAATACATGACATTTACTATCTTGTTTTGTTCTAATAATTGTGAGAGCTATTTTGTGTGAGATGCTACTGAAATAATTAAATTATCTTATATCACTGCATTTAAGACATTAAGAAAAATTTAGTTTACCATGATTACTCTGGATGCTGCTGAAAATAAGCTACTAAATGATGACCTACTATATATAAAACTTCAATAAAATATTTAATTTTTTCTTGATATGACTCAAAAATATTTCCCCATATATTTGTCAACCTTTAAAATATGTTCTTAATCCTGAGTCCTCCAAACTCAACATATATTTCTTTGCCATCTAAACCTATTCAGTGTGAGACATTTAAAAGGTAAAAGACTTTCCTTTTCCTGCAATATGAAAGATTATGCGTTAAGTGAAATGAGTTCATGCACAGTATACTTAGCACACCACAGTTTTGCTTAGTTTCTAAAACAAAAGTTGTCATCCATAAACAAAGGCATGTGATGTGTCCCCAAACAGCTCATTCAAAGTTCTAATTACAATTCCTCTCACTTAGCTTATATTCAGTCCAATAAACATTTGAGTGACTATTTCATGCCAGGCATCAAAAACACTGTTACTGAACTTAGAGATTAGTGATAAAAATGAACAATAAAACAGAATATTTTAATAATGAACATACTAAGTAAAAATGTTTGCAAAGGTAGATAACTTTAGATTAGAACTCGGATCATGGACTATTAGCCACTAGTTGTTCAAAGGAATACATAAGTAGTCTCTAGAATATGACTTACAAATGAAAATAAAATAAAGTAATTTATATTAATTTGTCATTTTATTCTTTTGATATCAATAGAATGACAGAAAAAGCCTTTCTCCTATACAATGAAGGTTTTAATTCTCATAGTGAAAAAAGCACAAAAATTGATCTTACTTAAATTTGCAATCATATATATACTTTTGTAGATGTCCATTAAACTGAAAAAGTTTTAAATCATGTTCATAAATTGGCTGATTTAGAAGTATAGAATATGAAAAAGTAAAAAAAGTACAGACATAGTATTTATTTTCTATAAATTTAAACAGTCATTCATTTCAGCTAAAATTTTTGCTGACAAGTTTAAAGATCAAAAATAATGAACTGAGGGGCTGGAGACGTGATGCTAGAAGTAAGGCATCTACCTTGCAATTGCTAGCCTAGATCAAACTGCGGTTTGAACCCCTGGCATCCATATGGTCCCCCCAAGCCAAGGGCTATGTCTGAGCGCATAGCCAGGAGTAACCCAGGAGCATCAAATTAATGTGGCCCAAAAAATCACAAAAAATACTAATGATTTGACTCTAAACACATTATTCTTTCATTAAACCACAGTTAGAAAAAATTGAATATGTAAAAACAATTGCCTAGATTCTTAAAAATTTATTACATTTTGTGCCATACCTGGTACAACTCAGGGTGTGGTTCTCAGTGGTCACACCAGAAATGTTTGGTGGCCCTGAAAAACTTCATTCAAAACATACTCCTGCCTACTGCACTTTTTTTTCTGGTTCTGGACTTATTTTTTAATGCTTAAGTAATAATAGGAAAAAATGAGAATTAGCTAGAAGATACTATTTTGAAATTTCTTGATTCTAACTACTTTGGAACTAGTCAAGTTCTATCTATAGCTAATGTGGGTTATTTTACAATGCCCTTTGTAAGAGAGCCTATTAACTTACAATCACATTCATGGTTTTAGCAAAAAGGATGAATGTTTTCAAAAAACTATCAAATATATGTTTAAATGTCTGTATAGTATTGCCTCATGGTTTGTTTAGAATTTTCTTTTTCTTTTTCTTTTTTTTTTTT
>PVKC010034853.1:0-13622 GCA_004027635.1 Crocidura indochinensis
AAAAAAAAAAAAAAAAAAAAAAAAAAAAAAGAGAGAGAAAATAAATAAGAAACCCAGAGAGGGTAACTTGTCCAAGGTCACACAGATGGGCAGAAATGCTGCCCAGCTGTGGGACCTTGACCCAGAACTGCCTGTATGTACTTCTCCCTGCAGTAGCATCCCCAACCCCACAGACTAGTCACTTCAATAAATTGCGCAACTGAGTTCACTCCATTGCATGTAATTCTCCTAGGGCCAAGGTACAACTTCCTGTGTGCACCTTCTTCCATGACAAGAGATAAGTCATGCACTGGGCACATTCCAGGTCCCAAAGTAAGTCTTCCCTAGCTGGAGGTAGGTAAAAAAGGCAACGGATGCCTCAGTGGGCATCATAAACAGACCACGGTCAAGGGGATCCTGCAGGAACAGGCATCTATGATTTCATTCTATTTTTTTTGGGGGGGGTCACACCCGGCGGTGCTCAGGGGATACTCCTGGCTGTCTGCTCAGAAATAGCACCTGGCAGGCACTGGGGACCATATGGGACATATGGGACACCGGGATTCAAACCAACCACCTTTGGTCCTGGATGAGCTGCTTGCAAGGCAAACGCCACTGTGCTATCTCTCCGGGCCCTATGATCTCATTCTAGACCACTGCTCAGAGAGCAAAGATGGAGCAGAAAACTTTTGCCTCCCCCACAAACAGTTGAATTTTCCAGCACGCCAGAGGACTGACTGACCATGAAACAAAAAAACCGTGGCAGTTCTAATCAATGGAAATCTCCCACGGCCACTGTGCAGACTTTCAAGGGCCATGTGAACTTCTGCCCAGTAGGAGCCTCCCCAGGGACAGTACAATCCCTTTTTGATCTGTGAGCAAGTTAGCACAGATGGTGGTGTGTCTCCATGCAGGGGGCACTGTCTGTCACAGCTGAACCCCTCTGGCCACAGGATGACCCGTTGCCTGATAGTCTAAATGGGCAGTGGGCAACGAGAGTGGAGCCTTTGCTCAGATGTAGTATCAACCCAGAACTGTAGCATAAATTGCCTTGTAACTCGCTCTCCACTCCACAGGAGAGTGTGAAGTCTCAGTAAAGATCTGCTCTCTGGTTCTGTAAGCAACAGTATAGTATTCTTTCCAGTGCAAATTCCTTGCAGTGTGACCTTTCCCCTATTCTCAAGGCCAGTCTGCTGTAGTCAGTGGGACTTTCCCAAGAGCAATGTGTAGCTCCCTCATATTCAGTGAATAACTTCTTCCCACCCACTGAGCAACTGATTTTTTGGGGGGCTACCTTGGGCGATGTGGCAATGCTCAGGGTCACTCCTGGTTTTGCACTTAGAACCAAATGGGATGCTGGGGATTGAACTCAGTTTGGGCATGTGCAAGGCAAGAGCTCTACCCGGTGTACTATCACTTAAGCCCCATCAACTGACCTTTTTTCAGAGCCCTCAGAGAAACACCCATATGCCATTATCATAGTTTCATGATATTTTTTTTGGGGGGGCACACCTGATGACGCTCAGTGGTTACTCCTGAAATCGCTCCTGGCTTGGGGGACCATATGGGACACTGGGGGATCGAACCGCGGTCCGTCCTAGGTTAGCGCGTGCAAGGCAGATGCCCTACCACTGTGCTACCACTCCGGGCCTCATGGTTAATGCAAAGGTTATCTGGCCAGTATGCACCTATTACTGAGGTCATTTTCTTTTTCTTTTTTTTGGAGGGGGGGGGTGTTGGGTCACACTCGGCGGCCCTCAGGGGTTACTCCTGGCTCTGTGCTCAGAAATCGCTTCTGCCAGGCTCAGGGAACCTTGTGGGATTCTGGAATTCGAACCACCATCAGTCCTGGGTCGGCTGCGTGCCAGGAAAACGCCCTACCGGCTGTGCTAGCTAGACATTTTCTATCTAACTCATGTGATCCCCAGTGGATCCTGAAAACTCATCCCAGGCAGCAGAAGCCTCCCCCATCCGCCCCGTGTTTACTGCTCCCCATTATCCTCTATATAGGGCAAATGCAACTCGGAGGAGGGTGTGAATGCAGCAGAGCCGAGTGCAGATCTGGTGGTGTAAACCCCGCATTTGTGTAGCAAGGATCTACTCCTGGCAGGGCCTATCTCTTTCCTCTCCATTGCCATACCTGGAAAGAAAATCTGGGTTCCCCCAAATGGGAACCCCCCATCAAGTGCAGCTTTTGCAAGGAAAGCAGTGTGAATGAAGCACAGGAAGCGTTGCGCTTCTTCATCTCAGGGTGCTGGGGAGGGGTCTGTTGGAAAAGTGCTCCATCCTAAGTGTCAGAGAAGAAGAAGTGACTTATCCGGCAGGGTCCCCCCAAACTCTTAGGTCGTGCGCGCTAACTCCCTCGCAGCGCGCGCCACCCCACCAACCAGCGCGCGTTCTCTCCCCCGCCCGGTGGCAACAGGGCTTTCCGCGGGGCCGCGCCAGACTTTTAGACACTGTGGATTGGTCGCCGGCCGGGCCGCCCGACAGCCAATCAAGAGTGGGGAAAGTGACATCACTCGCTCGCCTCCCCTCCCCCGGCCCCAAACTTCCCTTACTCCGGGCTACCGGCAGCAACAACCGCGTGGGGGAGGGGCGAGGGAGTAGAATCGGTGAGGTCATTGCGCCGCCCCGGCCGGCGCTGATTGGCTGCCGGGCTCGCGGGCGGCGGTTGGCTGCTCCTCGCACCTCCCCCTCGTGCCGCCACCGCCGCCACAGAGAAGAGCTCCCGGTGACACCAGCGCTTTAGGAAGCGGGGTGAGTCGGGGCCCCGGGGTTAGGACGCTCTCTCCGTGTCCAGTGAGACTCACCAGGAACTGCCCTTTCCGACTTTTTTTCCCCCCCCTCTCCCGGATTCTTCGGCGTTCCAGACACCCTGTTACATGGGAGTTGTAGTCTCTTCCGCGCTGTTCACTATGGGCGGGAGACGTGAGGAGACTACCGTTCCCGGCAGGCACCGCGACTCGCTGGTCAACAAACGCACAAGTCCCGCCCTCTCCGCCTGCTCATTGGACAGCCTGTCGCTTAGTCCCGCCTCCTCGCGTTTTATTGGTTACTGTCCCCCCACAGAGGCTGGGTTCCGGCTTGGGCTACATAGCGATTGGATACTGTATTAGTCATTTAGCACTGTGACAGTCTGTGACTGGGCAGCACCGTTGTCCATCATTTGCTGTAGGGCGGGGCTCTCGGTAGATAGGCGGTCGCAAGCTCAGGTTAGTGTCGGTCCCAGAGGGAGGCCGTTCTTGGGCTTTGGCCCCGCCCACTAGCGCTGCCGGGTGTTCCCGATTGGTCTCGCGAAACGTCGCTCTTCTCTAGGGGGCGTGTCCTACTCGGCTTCGAATTTCGATTGGTCTAGGACGGCGCCGGTCAGCGGGGTTGTGGTCGTTGATTGGCTGACTGCTCCAGCTGTTGCAGGTCCATTCACCATTTTGTGTGTTGGAGTAAAAAAAAAGGGAGAATCGAGAGGGAGAGCCGGAGGGGGGGCGGGGAGGGACCGGACCGGACCGAGCCGGGGCCACGGCCCCCCGCCCCGAAACCCCGCCGAGCCCGAGGTGAGGGGCGGGGCCAGGGCTGACACGGGCTGGGGGGATTTGGGGTGCTGGGGGTCGAGAGGGGACAGGTGGCAGGGACGGGTTGGGGGTACTGGGGGAAAGGTGTGGGTGGAATGATGGAAAGGGGAGACAGAGTGGAGGAAGTGATGAAGAGAAAGGGGTAGCAGAAAAAGGGGTGACGGGGAGGGGTGGTGGCTAGGGAATGGGTAACTGGAATGGAGGGGTGACAGGATTAGATCAGGGTGACAGGGAGAGGGAGGGGACAGAGTTGGAGGAAGGGGACAGAAAGGTGATGGGAAGCGAAGGTGACAGGTCCGGAGATGATTGACAGGGGAGTAACTGCCAGGAAGAGGTGACAGATGAGAGTGACAAGGAGGGGTGAGTGAAGAGGGGACCTAGGAGGGGAGAAGCACAGCTAGAGGTGGTGACAGGATGGGTAAGAGTGGCGGAGCAGCTGGTCCTGTCTGGGCTGTTGGGGGCAGCTCGCTGGAGACCCTTAAGAGCCAGAGGCAGGGTCGGGAGTTGCTGGCAGGTTTGGAGGGAGGTGAGGGCCCACGGGGCCTGGTAGGAATTACTGCGTGCCCAGTGGACAGGAAGGGAGTAGGCCCCGTGGGGGAAAAAAACAGGCCTGGCTTCTGGGGTGAAGAGGCAGGGCCCAGCCCTAGAGTGCTGGATACAGGGACTGGTGTCTGCAAAGGTTTGCATTTGTCCTGGATGAGGCCGGCTTTCAGGCTTCGGGACTGGGACCTAGGGGGTCGGTCAGTGGTGAGGTAGTGGTGGCTGCTCAGCTGCTGGGCACTTGGTGACCTGGCACAGCACGAGCAGGCACTGCTTATGAGCACCCAGAATTGACCAAAGCAGGGCAGGCCTGGGATTGTATAGTTCCCAGGGGAGTTGTTTCTCGTAAGGAGAGCTTGGGGTACAGAATCCTAGAGGAGCCTCTGACAGCTTGACTTAGGAGCCTGAGCTCCCCCAACCTTCCTAGAAGTCCCCTTTTGGCCTCTCAGCTTCAGGTCGACACTTCAGAGTAAAGTTTTTTCCTTTTCTTTTCTCAGGGCAGCTTGCAACGGGGCGGGCAATAATGACTGTTCAGGAAGTGGGTGAGGTCGGCCTGCTGGTCTGGTCTTGCTTTCTTTGACCTTCTCCCACTTACCCCACCTGGTGTTGGAGGGCATATTTGGGGGCCAGGAAAGCCCCCCCCCCAAGTCCTGGCTGCTTAACCATCCAGCTAGAGCCAGCCCAGCCAGGGCGGGGATGCAGGCAAGCCAGAAGGGGGGGCTGGGCTTGCTGGTTTTAAGCTGGGTGCTGGGGGAGGAGGGGCAGTCTCCCCTCTAGCAGAGCCATGGGGTGTAGTTGTGTGTCACTCCCAGGATGACACGTATGTGGTGTGTGTACCTGTGTGTGTGCATCTGTGCGTGCGTGTGCTCACATAGAGAAACCCTGAGGCAGCGCAGGGTTTGAGCTGTTGCCCCAGACGTGCCCCTGCCTGCTTCCTGCTGGGATCTTGGGCGATGGCTCTACCTGGCAGGCCCAGGGTGCAGTGTGCACTGGGCAGCTGTCTCTCCTCACTTGCACAGTGCCTGGCCATGCCAGGCTGCCCGGGAGGGGGGTGGAGAGTAGAAGGAGGGCCCTGTCCCCGTCTTGTCACCTCTGTTTCTGTGCATGCATGCATACATATGTGTGTGTGTCTGTGTGTGTGTGTCTGTGTGTGTGTGTGTGTGTGTGTGTGTGTGTGTGTGTGTGTGTGTGTGTGTGAGAGAGAGAGAGAGAGAGAGAGAGAGAGAGAGAGAGAGAGAGAGAGAGAGAGAGAGGAGAGATTGCGTGTGCTCTCTGGATGGTGACAGTGCAAGGAAGCGTGCCTTCTGGATCATGTGACAGGCGGCAGCACACTGCAATGGTTGGGAGCCCAGCTGGAGAGCCAGATCGCCTGGGTCTGACCCTCGCTCTGCCATCCCCAGCTGGGTGAACGTGGCTGGCTGAGCTGTGTGCTTGGCGCCTGGTGTTTCTCAAGTGCCACCCAGACTGATAGTAGCACCTGCCTGTGGGCTGTGGGGAGATGACATGGATTCCTCAGGGGCCCGAGCCCAGGATTTTTTAGTTCAAGGTGGGAGAGATGCTCTGCAGGCAGGAACCCCTTCCTGGCCCCTTGTCAGGGTGTTGAAGTGTGTGTGGTATTCTCTGCAAATGGATGTGTGTCCCCCCAGAGAAGTCAAGGGGTGTCTCCAAGAAGCGTACAGCTCTGGGGACCTGGTGTCTGTGTTTGGGTGGTGACCTGGCTCCTCAGAAGTTGGGGACAGCCAGAGAGGAGGCCTGGAGGATCCTGGAGCTGAAGGGGTGGTCTCAGCCTGCTGCATGTTGGGAAAACACACAGGGTTAGGGAGGCTCCTGAGTGGCCCTCAATGATCCCTGTTTTCACTTGCACCCCACAGGTGGAGAAGCGATGAAGCCCATGAAGAAGACATGCACAGGTCTTTCCGGTCCTGGCAGTGGGAGCAGGTCCCCACCAGCCACCCGAGCCAAGGCCCTGCGGCGGCGGGGGGCTGAGGAGGGTGACAAGCCCGAGGAAGAAGAGGATGAGACACAGCCGCCACCACCACTGCCTCCAGAGCCAGAAGAGGCTGAAGGTGAGGAGGAGGCCGAGCGGGGTCCCAGGGCCGAGGGCCTAACCCCGGAGCTGCACACTGATGACCAGACCCCAGGCGTAGTGGAGGACCCCAAGATAGAGGGAGAAGCAGGCCGCTGGGAGCCGTCCCTCAGTCGGAAGACCGCCACGTTCAAGTCACGCGCACCCAAGAAGAAGTATGTGGAAGAACACGGGAACTGTGGGGCAGCGGGGGGCCCTGAAGAGCAGGCTCGGACCCCTGAGGAGTCTGGTGCCCCGGGGGTGCCTCCACGGCCCCCCACCTCCACCCGCTCCTCCTCCACCGACACAGCCAGTGAGCACTCGGCTGACCTAGAGGATGAGCCAGCCGAAGCTGGGGGGCCGGGTGCCTGGCCTCAGGGCGGCTCTGGGGCCAGCTATGACCTCCGGCAGCTTCGGTCCCAGCGTGTGCTGGCCCGCCGCAGCGACGGCCTCTTTTTGCCTGCTGTTGTGCGCCAGGTACGCCGAAGCCAGGACTTGGGAGTGCAGTTCCCGGGGGACCGGGCCCTAACTTTCTACGAGGGGGCACATGGGGGCGGTGGCGGTGGCGGCGGTGGCAGCAGCTCGGTGGATGTGGTTCTAGATGCCACACCGCCCCCGGGCGCGCTGGCAGTTGGCACGGCTGTGTGTACCTGTGTGGAACCCGGCGTGGCTGCCTACCGTGCGGGCGTGGTGGTGGAGGTGGCCACCAAGCCTGCTGCCTACAAGGTCCGCCTCAGCCCAGGCCCTGGTTCCCAAGCTGGACCCCCCACTGGCCCCCCTCAGGCCTCCCAGCTGCCCCACCGTGAGGCCGAGGAGGCCGTGTGGGTGGCTCGCTCTAGCCTGCGACTCCTGCGGCCCCCCTGGGAGCCAGAGGCCCTGCCGAGAAAGCCCCCGGTGGGCCCTGATGAGGAGCATGCTGAACTTGGAGCCCCCCTGCCTCCCTGCCCTGCGGCCCTGGACCCCAAGCAGCCCGAGGATGCCGAGGTCTCCAAGATCAGTTTTGGAGGCAACCTGGGGACCTGTGAGGAGGGTGAGGAGAAGCACCCGCCTGCCCTGGGCACCCCTGCCCTGCTGCCACTGCCCCCTCCCCAGCTCCTTTCACCGCCCCCCAAGTCGCCAGCCTTCGCCGGACCCGGCCGCCCTGGTGAGCAGCCGTCACCGTGCCAGGAGGGCAGCCAGGGTGGCAGCAGGAGCAGCAGCGTGGCCTCCCTGGAGAAAGGCGCGACACCCACTGCTCGGGCCCGCACTCCGCTAACAGCTGCGCAGCAGAAGTACAAGAAGGGCGATGTGGTCTGCACGCCCAATGGCATCCGCAAGAAGTTCAACGGCAAACAGTGGCGCCGGCTCTGCTCCCGAGACGGCTGCATGAAAGAGTCACAGCGACGTGGCTACTGCTCGCGGCATCTGTCCATGCGGACCAAGGAGATGGAGGGCTTGGCGGACAGTGGCCCAGGTGGAGCGGGGCGGGCTGCTGGCGTGGTGGCCCGGGAGGGCAGTGCCGAGTTTGAATGGGGAGACGAGACGTCGAGGGACAGCGAGGCCAGCAGCGTGGCCACCCGCGGGGACTCCCGGCCACGCCTCGTGGCCCCCACTGACCTTTCCCGCTTTGAGTTCGATGAGTGCGAGGCAGCTGTGATGCTTGTGTCTCTGGGCAGCTCGCGATCGGGCACCCCATCCTTCTCCCCCGTGTCCACGCAGTCCCCCTTTTCGCCGGCCCCGTCTCCCTCGCCCTCCCCACTCTTTGGCTTTCGCCCTGCCAACTTCAGCCCCATCAACGCCTCACCTGTGATTCAGCGCTCAGCGGTGCGCAGCCGCCACCTGAGTGCCAGCACCCCAAAGGCTGGCGTGCTGACGCCCCCTGACTTGGGTCCCCACCCGCCTCCGCCTGCCCCCCGAGAGCGCCATTCCTCCGGCATCCTGCCCACCTTCCAGACCAACCTGACCTTCACCGTGCCCATCAGCCCTGGGCGGCGGAAGACGGAGCTGCTGCCACACCCAGGGGCTTTAGGGGCGCCGGGCTCAGGACCTGGAGGGGCTGCCCCGGACTTCCCGAAGAGTGATAGCCTCGACTCTGGCGCGGACACTGTATCCCACACGCCGACGCCCTCCACTCCGGCTGGCTTCCGGTCTGTGTCGCCTGCTGTGCCCTTCTCCCGGTCTCGCCAGCCCTCGCCCTTACTGCTGTTGCCCCCACCTGCTGGCCTGACCTCCGACCCAGGCCCCTCAGTGCGGAGGGTGCCCGCTGTGCAGCGGGATTCGCCTGTCATCGTCCGCAACCCCGACGTGCCACTGCCCTCCAAATTCGCAGGGGAAGTGGGCACTGCCAGTGAAGTGCGGGCCGGAGGGACTGGACGGGGCTGCCGAGAGACCCCAATCCCCCCGGGAGTGACCAGTGGAAAAGCTGGCCTACCCCCTCCTCTGCCAGCCCCAGTACCCATCACCGTGCCTCCTGCCGCGCCAACTGCTGTGGCCCAGCCGATGCCCACCTTTGGCCTGGCTTCCTCGCCCTTTCAACCGGTGGCCTTCCACCCCTCCCCCGCTGCCCTGTTGCCCGTCCTGGTGCCCAGCAGCTATGCCAGCCATCCTGCACCCAAGAAGGAAGTGATCATGGGCCGGCCTGGGACAGGTAAGAGGTGCGGTAGATGGGTGAGTGAGGGCTTGCTTTGGTCTTTCGTTTGTTTAATTTTGGGGCCGCATCTGGCCAAACTCCAGGGCTACTCCTAGTAAGGTGCTGGGGGTCGCTCCGGACCATGTGGAACCTTGGGCTTCTGCACGCAGTGTGCTCCAGCTCTCTGAGTCGTTGTCTCTGTTGGCCTGGGGGCTCCCTGTGAACAATCTGGCTTTCAAGAGGGGTGAGCCCTCCCTTTGGAAGGGTTGAAGGGGAAGCCTCAAAGTCTCCTTCCTCAGGCCTCCTGTGGGGGGCGCTCTTGAGGGCCCATCCAGGGCAAAGCTTTCCAGAGTGCAAGCTTGGAGCCAGCCCCTGTGGCGCTGATGGGGTAGAAGAGATGGTTATCACGATGCCGGCTCCTGTGTCTGGAGGACTGGCGGGGGCATCCCTGTGATAAGCACTGCATGAAGCTTATCTTGCCGAACCCGCATACCCAGCCCATGCATCCCTGTAACTTGCACCCCCCAACATCCCTGGCCCTGCTTGAAACCCTCCTTCAGATACTAGATTGTTCTACCTCTGCCATCCACCCTTAAAAGGTGGATGCTGTGAGCCTAGGTTGATCATTTGCTCAGGAACCCGCATTTAAGCCCAGGCAGGCTTGCTTGTAGCTGTTCGTCCCCATGCTGGTGTGGCCACCAGGGCCTCCTGCCTGGCAGTGCAAATTCAGTTTTCTCGCTACTGCCCAGGGTCAGTGTCATAGGTGTGGGCATTGCCAGGGAGGGGAGTTGGGTATGTCTCCAGGTGGGGGTTGGGTATACAAACCCTGTGCATAAGGACAGTATCCTAGAGTCTCAGGACAGACAGGGAGCAAAGGAGGCAGAAGGCCAGGGTAGCTGGAGGGCAGGGGCAGGCCAGTGGCTATGTTTCTGAGGTGGGTGCTGGAGGGGATGCCTGGGGCCAGGCCAGGCTGAAGCTTATCAGGAAGGGTGACAGGCCTGCCACCAGCCTTTTTTCAGCCTCTTTTTCTTACTTTTCCACTGTAGACATCAGCCCCTTTCAGCCTGGCCCCATGCTGGTTGGTGCCAAGACCAGAGCACTCCCTTTCATCATGGCACTCTGTCCCTGGAGAGCTTGGAGCCGTCCCCAGTCAGTGACTGTCCGGCGCTGTTACTGCTTGGATGGGAGAAGGTGGCTAGGGGCTGTTAGAAGGAGAGGGGAAGGGTGTAGTGAGGCGAGCCTGGCAAGGCAGCCTGTGGGCCCTGCAGGCAGAGGGAAGTTTGTTTCCAGGCCTTGAAAGCACGCCAGTATGTGAAGGAAATTGTCCTCGAAGCCGAAGCCAAGGGCACCAGGAAGCCAGCAGGCTGTGGGGTTGTGTGGCTCTCTCCATGGTGCTCTACTGGGCAAGTGTCGGATTAGAGATGCCCTTTGGAGGCATGTGAACTTTAACCTGAGGCACTAGGGAGCTAAGAAGTGGATTCCCTAGGTTAGGAGCAGACTAGGGAGAGGGTTAGCGGTGTGCATGCAGGGACCCAGAGCTCGTATGGCAGCACCTACCTGAGGCCCAGATATGATGGGCCCACCACAACCCCGAACTAGTCCTGCTTTCTTTCCCCTCACTCAGCCTTTTGTTGTTCTTTTTTTGGGAGGCATGCCTTGTGTTGCTCTGGGGTTATCCCCACCTTGAGGCTTGCTCTGGGAACATGTGATACTGGGGTGGGTGGAAGGCCATATGCCAAGCCTGTGGTCCAGCCCTTTCTGCCATCTACATGGTCTCATCCTCATCTTCAACAGTTTGTACTTTTTTGTTGTTGTTGTTGGTTGTTGATACAAGCAAACACCACAGAAATTGGACTGCAGGGATTTTTCTTTTCTGTTTAAAAAAATTTCATTTTTTTTTTTTGGTTTTGGATCATACCCGATGATGCTCAGGGGTTACTTCTGGCTCTGTGCTCAGAAATCGCTCCTGGCCAGCTCTGGGGGGACCATATGGGATGCCAGGATTTGAACCCAGGTCCATCCTGAATGAGCTACATGCAAGGCAATCGCCCCACCACTCTGCTATTGCTCCAGCCCACTACAGGGATTTTTCATTCTTAGGTTGCTGAAGAAAGGGAAGCAGAGGAACTCCTTCTATCCTCCAAGGCCTACAATCCCCACACAGCTCCCAGAACCTCTGACCCCAGAACTGGGTCTGTTGTGATCCTTACAGCTGTGGGTCCTCAGAGGCCCAATGGGGCTTGCAGCCATTTTCTAGATGAGTAAGAATGAAGACTGATTACGGGTTCACCCTGCCAGGGAGCTACAACCTGCAGTCCCAAAAGTGCTAGGACACCAACTGTTGAGTCCCTCACTGAGCTGGGCACCCTTCTCAGAAGCCTGTAGTCTCTAAGTCCTTCACACCCCAGGGGTCTTCACCACCATTAGTTCTCATGTAGGTTGAGGGGGCACTGATTTGCCAAAAGTCACCGAGACTGGCAGGGCTGCTGGGATTCGAACCCCAGCTCTACAGGCTGGTCCTCCTCATGGTTGACCTTTTCACTGAAGCAATCCTAGTGCCAGGTCCCAGGAGGGTTGCTGATAGAATCAGAGCTTCTGAGGTACCAATGCTGGGAAGAGCATGATTGCCAGTCTAGGGGGTGAGAGGGGAGAGAGGGAGGGAGGAAGAGAGAGAGAGGGAGAGAGCAGGAGAGAGATATAGAGGGAGAGAAAGAGAGAGAGGAGAGTGTGCTAGAAGAACTGGGATTGCTGTCTGTATGTCTGTGTGTATTTGGGGGTGAGATTCAGGGAAGGGAAGCCCCGGGCTGCAGGCTTCCAGGTCGTCGGAACTTGTCCAGTACTTGTCCCAACAGTTCTGAGCTGTGCCTCCTGACAACACCCGGACTGAGCATCCCAGCTGCCCTCCACCTTGAGGCCAGCAGACTTAGACACTTTTGTTCTCCCGAAGTCCCTGGAAGGGAGAGAGGTCCCTTGGGGTCTTCTGCCTCTGAGGGGTCAATGAAGGTAGAAGCTCCACAGGGGTGCGGTGAAGTACCAGGGTCCCAACCCTTTCTGCCAGCCCATGCCAGGGTCTGACCCCTGCTCAGAGGGCAGCAGGTGTGAGGGGGTGGCCCAGGGCAGCCTGCCTGCTCCTGCCCCCCGCCAGGCATTTGCTTCCGCTGGGGGACATGCCGGGGCAGGCAGCCGGCATTCTCCACATTCTGCGCATGGCCAGGCCAGCCAGCTGCCACCGCCACCTCCTTCTGACTCTTCCCTCCCGCCCTGCTGCTTCCCGGGGAGAGGAAGCTGCCCCAGGGTCTGAGGCTTCAGCCCAGGTGGCCAGATGTCTTGGCCCACACCTGGCACGGCCCCTCTGTAGCTCCCTGCCTGGCGTCCCCAGTCTAACAGTCCTGCTCCGGGCCTGTCTGCACAGCCCTGAGCCTCTGTGTGGCCTTTGGTCTCTCTCGCTCTTGGGTGCCTGTGTTCAACTAACCTTCTGAGGTTTATTTCTGGCTCTGTCTCGTTCTGGACTTCCATCTGCTTAATGCTGAATCTGGTTCTTAAAATGTTCTGGGAGGGGGCAGGGGAGGCGCACCAGTAGTGCTCAGGGCTTCCTCTTAGCTCTATTCTCAGGGATCACTCCCGGAGGGACTTGGGGAACCATATGTGGTGCTGAGGATTGAACTGGGGTCGACCGCATTTAAGACTAGTGCCCTCCCACTGTACTGTCTCTTGGCCTCTGAACCTGGTTGTTTATATCTTTTTCATTTGCCCCTCCCTAAACATTAGTCCTCTTCAGAGCTTGCATCCAACCCCTTTTCCTGTGGGGAGGCCTGTCTGGGGCTCCTGACTTCACCTTGTCCCTCTCTGTCTTGCTTTTCAGATACTTATTACCTGTATCCTAGCTCCTTACTGCCATTCTGTGCATATCAGGTGCACTTCCCATTTATTTTGTGTTTTGGGGGCTATATTTGGCAGTGCTTGGGGTTGCTCCTGATGGTGGCGGGGTGTGTGTGTTTCTGGGCATGTAGTGCTAGGGATTGAATCTGGGGCACTGTGTGCACCAGACACATGCTCCCGCCCTTTGAGCTATCTTCCACTTCGTCCTCCCCACCCATTTTTGGGCAGTGGCCAGGGATGGACACAGGGCCTCACAGGCAAGGCAAGTGTTTTGCTGCTGAACCATCCAGGTGTTTTCCTTTATGGCAGTGGATAGCTGCAAAGCACCAAGTCCTCTCCTTCCTTCTTTGGGGGGAAAGTTGGGAGTCCAGTTTCTGAGCCCCTTCTTGCTGCTTGTCAAACCAACTGACCCTATAGTCCCTGTAGCTTGCTGCAGGGTCAGGAGCCATCCTGCAGACCCATCTCCCTCCAAGCACCTGTTTCCAGACAGGGAGGAAGGAAGGGAAAATGGGTCAGGCCTGGAGATCCGGCTGTGGGGGACAGCAGGAAAGCAGCCTGCTTCCCACCCACGTGCTTGAGGGCACGGTCCAGATCACCCTGCGCCCACTCTGCCTTTCAGCATACCCATTCAGTGCCAGCTGTTTTCACTGAGACCCACTCTGCTGGGTATGGCCTTAGGTGGAACCACTGGCGCTGCCCAGGCAGGTGGGTAAAAATAAGGTCCAAAGAGTGACTGTGGCTCTCCAGTTCCCCACATCAGTCTCATTTTTTTTGTTTTGTTTTTGGGCCACACCTGGTGACACTCGAGGGTTACTGCTGGCTATGCGCCTAGTCATGGCTTGGGTGACCATATGGGATGCCGGGATTCGAACCACCGTCAGTCCTGGATCGGCTGTGTGCAAGGAGGGCAAACACCCTACCGCTGTGTTATCGCTCTGACCCCAGGGTCACAGTTCTGCCCACAAGAGGTTTTTTTTTTTTT
>PVKC010034854.1:0-13611 GCA_004027635.1 Crocidura indochinensis
CAATGTTCTCTGGCTAGAAAAAATGACTGTGGTTTGTCCTGGTCTCCAGAAGTCAGAAAAGATGAATATGGAACAGCTGTATTTTTTTTCCCCACCTGCTGCCTGTGTACAAGTTACTTAATCACTGCATAAGAACAGGCAATTTTTCTTTGCTTGGGACCTTGTGTCTTTATAATTGCATTATGATTTAGCTTCATCTGGAGCATTGAACATCTGTGGCAGGACCTAACAAAGAATCTCAGCTCCTTAGCTTTGTCTCGGGATAATTGCATTTCACTCAAATGCAGGCAATTGGGGCTCAAGCAGCTGACCTGGTCTTTGTCCCTTTGACCCCATTCGTAAGTAATTAGATTATGGAGTGGCTGGGGTCAATGGGACTCTAGATTGCTTTGGATTGGGGTGGTGGTGTCCTGATTATCATTGTTTATGGAGCATATTTGCTGTTGGGGAGAGGGTCGGTATCTCTTCTGAGCTTGGCAGTTTCATCTTTGATATTCTCTCAGCAAAGACTTTTGTAACCAGAAATGCAAGTTGTTAAATAGGGCCAGAGCTTTTGCACATTGGGGAGGGTATTTGTCTTGCACATGGCTAACCCACGTTTGATTCCCAGCATTCCATATGGTCCCCAAGCCTGTCAGGAGTGATCTCTGACCACTGCTGGGTGTGGCCCAACAACAAACAAACAAAAATGTAGGGAGCCGTGAGGTGGCGCAGGAGGTAAGGTGCCTGCTGCCTTGCCTAGGATGGACCATGGTTCGATCCCCCGGTTCCCATATGGTCCCCGGTGCCTGCCAGGAGCGACTTCTGAGCGCATAGCCAGGAGTAACCCCTGAACGTCACTGGGTGTGGCCCAAAAACCAAAAAAAAAAATAAATATAGGACTCCCCAACATAAAAATAGGACTCCACCTTGGAGCAGCCAGTGCTGGAGAAGTAGGAAACTGTCATGCTGAGTGGGAGAATCCTGAGATCATGGGTTGCTGCTGGTCCTCTTTCTCTTGCCAGTTTGCTGACAAACTGACTTCTGTCTGTGAGCCAGTGTGTAGCTGGGGAAGGTGATGTCAGGACATAGTGCCTCCCTCCTGCCCTCAGGACTCGAGACTGCTTCCCAAGAAGAATCCTTAGATGGGAGGAGAAGGAGCAAAGTGTAGACGGTCTTCTTGGAGCACAAAGTTCAGTGTCACTTTTGACATTTCCTGTGCATGTTGGGAGTGGGAATGGCTGCAAGGAATGTGGGGACCAGTTAAAAATGTCCTTAAGGAGTTGGGGCAATAGCAAGAGCATTTGTCTTTCACACGGCCACCCAAGTTCAATACCCAGCATCCCATATGGTCTCCAGAGCACTGCCAGGAATGACCCCTGACCGCAGGGCTAGGAGTAACCCCTGAGCACTGCTGGGTATAGTCTCAAAATAAACAAACAAAAATAAGAAGTGGCTTTGAGTCAGGAACAGTTAAGAAGGAGCTTCCAAAGAAGCTTCAGAGAGGTGGTGCCAGAAGTGAGATAGCTCTACCCTGGTTCTACCCTGGACCCAGCACCAGTCTTGGTCCTTGCACACTGCCGAGGAAGGGGGACAGGTTCTCCTGAGCACTGGGCCTGGAAGAGAATCTGGGTGGGGCTCAAACACCAAAGGGGAAAAAAAGAAGAGATCACAAGTGATGTCCGGGTGGCTTTTTGCCTTTTATCCTGAACCTAGAGGGCTTGGAGAGGATAGAGAATGCAGCTGGTGCTCCATGCCTCACACAGCCTGTAAGCAGAAAACAGATGCCACACTCTCGACCATGAGGTTCTGCCATTTGGCATCTAGCCTTCCTAGTCGGTACTTAATGCTGGCTGGCTCTCCATTCTGTGGGTGTTAATGCCCCCCTGGATCTCTGTCCTGTCTTGTAGGCTCTCCCTAATCCCCAAGCCCTTCCGCAGGTTCAGTGAACAGTGTGTGCTGGTTTTCTAACTGCACCAGTCCAACCGTGGTTTGGAGTTTACGTGGCAATGGGTCTGAAATCCTGTGACCTGGCCCTGGAGTTTCTATGTTCTGGGTTTATAGAAATGACACCATGATGGATGTGCTAGCACTGGACTCTTGCCAAGATTAGTCACAGTGCCTATTGATCCCATGTCCTCACAGATACTTTCAATGTGGTGGTGACCCCTGAATGCATCTGTCCCATGTGCTACTTTATGGTTTGCTTGGTGGGGACTGTGCTCAGAGGCTGCATTCAAATTTGTGTTCCTTTCTGACAGTGCTAGAGATTGAATCTGGTTTCTGCATGCAGTGCTTGAAACTTTCTTTCTCCATGCCCCACAGCCAAGCTATAGGGTAGACTCTCTTCTCCTCTGACCATAGAGGATGGACCCTCTTCCCCATCCATAGAGGGTGGACCCGCTTTCCTCAACCATAGATGTGGACTTTCTTCCACTAACCATAGAGACTGGACCCTCCTTCCCTAACCATAAAGGCTAGACCCTCTTCCCCTAACAATAGAGGGTGTAGAGGCTGGACCTTCTTCCCCTAACCATAGAGGACCCTCTTCCTCAGCCGTAGAGGTGTGTCCTCTTAAACTTACCCTACAGTGGACATCACTGTGGTTGTTGATTCTTTGCAGGGTTCACTTTCCTCACCTCAAGAGAAATGGCTCCCTGCCCCCCATCCCCACTGGTTTCTCTTTTTCACTTCCCTTTGCCATGATGACCATGGGCATTTGCATGCTTGAGTTTGTGGGACACATGATTTCATTGTGTCTTGCACATTCTGGTTGTAGTGCTCATGGTGAACATGGAGCTCCTATACATGCTCACTAATCTGGGGTCACAACTCCACAACTGTGATACCCCCACATATGTAGCTCTGGGATGTTTATCACAGTGTCATTGAAGCTCAGGCAGCTGGGTGCATCTCCCATAGCCAGATGCATCTCTGTTAAGCATCCAGAGCTTGATACAGCAGAACCCACTTGGTCTCCTCCTTGGTACATGTGCACAGTCCATGGGATTAAATTCTGGGCTTAGTTTTTGCAAGGCAGGCACATTTCACCATCCCTGTGGCCCCATAAACACCAATTGTACTTGGTGGGTATGAGTTAACATCCATAGAACTGTCTAGAAACTGCAGTCTCTTTTCAGGCAGTCCAACAGCCTGACCCACTTCCTGACTGCGGGTTTCTATTTCTTATACCACCGCCCAGGAACACTGGATTTTCCAAGGCTATTGTATAAAACTCCTAAGCTGCAAACCTGGCACTGCCCCAGGCACATGGCCTCTTGGGCACTTGACTCACCCACATCTAGCCATGCATCATCGAATCCCCCTTCTTTTTTTTTTTTTTTTTTTTTTTTTGGTTTTTGGGTCACACCCAGTGACGACGCTCAGGGGTTACTCCTGGCTATGCGCTCAGAAGTCGCTCCTAATCGGCACGGGGGACCATATGGGAACTGTGGTCCGTCCTAGGCTAGCACAGGCAAGGCAGCAGGCACCTTACCTCCTGCGCCACCTCCCGGCTCCAAAATCCCCCTTCTGACAGACACAGGATGAGGGGCCAGTAGAAGTATAGCTGTAACTGAGGCAGCTACACATCTGTTCTTCCACTGTGGGAGGGAGGTGGCTCTTCTGGAATGGCACTAGAAAGCAAAACAAAACAAAAACAAACAAACAAGCAAACAAACAAAAAAACCCTAAAAGTTTCTTTCCACATCCTTGGGAGAAAAAGGAACATGGAAGAGTCACTTTTTTCTTGCTCTCAAATGGGAATATTCTAGATATTTTTGTTCACAATAACTGACTACTCAGGCACTACTTTGTAGTCTCAATTAATAGCATCTGCAGTCAGGAAACCTCTTCTGGTCTCTCCTAGAAACACCTGCCTGCAAACAATGCTTCCCCTTTCTGTGGGTGAAAGAGAAGGGCTAAGTGAGATTTTGCAGGTCTCCAGGAAGCTTTGCCAAGGCTCACCCTTCTTAGATGGGGAGGGCAGCCACGTGGCGTTCTTATGGCTTCCGCTGTAAGGTGAATGGGTTCCAGGGCTTGGCATATGAAAATGTCAAAAGGTTGCCCTTCTGAGCTTAGGTTTTCAAAGAGGAATCTCTTGGGAGAGTTGAAAAATAATTTTCCTGGAATGAGCAATGTTTTTTGTTTCATTATTTTTCCCCTTCTACCCAAAGCTGTGCTAGGGTGGAGTAGGATCCAGTGGAATTTTGTTTCCAAACCAGGATTCCTGCTACATGTTCCTGGGTTGGAAAGGAAATCTGCATGGAGAAACTGGCGCAACACAAATATATTTCAGCTCATCTTTTCTCCTGAAGTCTTTTGGGAAGCCAGAATCACATTTTCATTTTTCATTTTTTTTTCCTTTTGGTTTTGGGGCCATATCCAGTGATGCTCAGAAGTTACTCCTGTCTCAGCACTCAGGAATCACTTCTGGCAGGCTCAGGGCACCATATGGATGCTGGGAATTGAACCAAAGTTGGCCACATGCAAGGCAAATGCCCTCAGGCCCCTAAATCATATTTTCCACAAGTGCATTTTGTGCTGAACTACACCACAGGCTATACCTGTGGGGCTCCTGATAATCAGGGGACAGCTGGTTTCATCATGAATTTTCACCTCAACCCAGTGCTATGGAGTGGAGATGAAATGACTCAGCAATGATTCTGATTCTTTGGGATGTTTTGTGGTATTAGGGATCAAATTCAGGTGCATTTCATTTCTTTGGAGAGGAGCCATTCCCAGCACTGTGTTTGGGAATGTATACAGTGGCAGAAATCATGCCAGGATCAGTCATGTGCTAGGCAAGTGCATTCCTTGCTCGGGTTACTCCTGGCTCCATGCTCAGAAATTGCTCCTGACAGGCACGGGGGACCATATGGGGCACCGGGATTCGAACTGATGACCTTTTGCATGAAAGGCAAATGCCTTACCTCCATGCTATCTCCCGGGCCCCTGCATTCCTTGCTGTCCTACCTCTTGGATCCAAGCCACAATTTCTCCATCACTCACTGATCTGTTGGGGAAGAGGGCAGGAGAAAGGGGAAGGGGAGAAGGAAGAGGGGAAAGGAAAGAAAGAGAGCATGGGCTTATCCAGCTCTGAAAGTAGGACCCTTCTGCCCCTGGCTGACCTTCCCAGGGTGGGAGCAGGTTTGTGCTGATTCTGTCCCTGACTGGTGTGACAGGACATGGCCTTCTTCAGGATGCTCAAAGTGAAGAGTTAGGCCAGCCAGAAGCTATGACCATTAACTAGAAGCTGTTGTTGGGGCGGCAGGTGACTCAGGCTTGTTATTTGCAAACACCAACACTTTCTTTCTAAGACCTCATTAGTTGCATTCCAGTTAGGGTTGATTCTGGTTATGTAGCTATTAGACATGGCTCTGGGACATTCTCTCCCTGGATCCCCAGTGCACTAGGACACAGAATTACATCCCTTACCCTGATAGTGTGTCGAATGAATAGGCAGGACAGGAGTGGATAAATTGGTGACTTTCTAAACTCAACGTTTGGTACAGCAATTGCTGGGCTTTTGAAATGGAATATCTGTTCTTCACACCTGACAGGCCCATATATCAGCTTAGCTGCCATTAGGTGCAAGAGACAGAAACAGATCCAGGGACCTGTAGGGGCTGACCCCTGCCAGAGACGTCCTTGAGATTGGGGTGCAGCTGGGCATCAAAGTTTTGCTTCAAAGAGCAAAACTCATTCTCTCCTGTATTCACTTCTCCCATTGTGGAGAATGGTTGTGTGGTTTGATATAGACAGAGGAAGTGGATTATTGGATTCATGCTTAGTTCCAAGTGTGTAACTGAATGTGCACAGAAACAGAGCCTTGGCCCCGCTTAAAGAACTAGGTCATGCCTGCAGCTCTCCTTGCACAAGGCGACTCTGAGAATCCACTTGGGGTCAATGGCACCGAATCAGGTTCAGGATTGTGTGACAGACACATGGGGTGAAGCTGGTGTCCCTGCAAAGCTATTTTCCTCAGCACAGGGTACCCGACTGGCAAGTCATGTGGATCCTCCACAGTGTTTCTTTTTGTGTTTGTGATAACACTGCGCGTTTTTAATTCTCTGGGATGGTACCTGGGTAGGGACTGCCCAGAGGGGAACAGCCTTTTCCCTCTGGGTTTGCACTGAAGGTCTCCCCTGGAGCCTCCCTGCCGGCCCATGGAAGGGCATACCCAGAAAAAACTTCAAGTGGGGCCTGGAGTGATAGCAAGGAAGGCATTTGCCTTGCACGCAGCCGACCTGGGTTCAATCTCCAGCATCCCATATGGTTCCCCAAGCCTGCCAGGAATAATTTCTGAGTGTAGAGCCAGAAGTAACTTTTGAATACTACAAGGTGTGCCCTCCCCCAAAAAAAAATAACAAAAGAAAAAGAAGAAGAAGAAAAAAGGGCTCCTGGGAGCAAGAGTGGAAGTGGAGGCTTCTTGCGACTCTTGCCACTTCTGGCTGCCCACTGGCCACAGTGGCGTCCCTGGCATGGTGCCCAGACATGTGAAGGAGGGGGTGTCTGTGATGTTTCTAATGCCCTGTGGTGCCCTCTGCCCTCACAGGTATCAGTATTACCTGCAAGCCAAGAAGGACGTGCTGGAAGGCCGGTTAAGGTGCTCACTGGAGCAAGTGATCCGGCTGGCTGGCCTCGCCGTGCAAGGTAGGGGGTGCCTCCTGAACTGGTCCTGACTGGGTGGGGTGTGGAGAGGGATTCTGACTCTAGACCTCCCCTCCCCACTTTTTCTCTATCTCACTGAGTCTTCAGAATGCAGAGCACAGGTGAGACACTACAGTGGGAAGGCCACTGGTTTTGCACTTGGCCGACTTTGCTTTGTTCCCCAGAACCCTGTGTGGTCCTCTGAGGGCCACCAGGGGTGAGCTCTGAGCCAGAGTCAGAAGTAAGTCCTGAGCACTGTTGTGTATGACCCAACTCCCCTCAAATGCAGAGCGTGGATCTGGGGTGCACTTGAGGGCAGCTGTTGATGCCCATTTGAGTCTAGTATAGTTTTGCAAAATAATTGCCTTCCCTGGAGCCTGCTGTAATCTGCCCTGCATGCAAGAACAGGGTAGGCAACATGGCGCTACACCTACTGCTGCCCTCTATAGTCAGGCTCATTCGCCATTTACATCCCTCACATAGTCCTCCTTCAAGGGCTTCTGAGAGCCCCCAAGCCAATCCCTTCCCCTTGGCCCTGAGTTCCTGTCAGCAGCTTCCAGGCCTCTGGATGTTTTTGCTCCTTGTCACTGGTGGCTATACTGATGTTCTAGCACTGCACCCAGTAATACTGAGTGGCAGAGGGGCTGTGAGGTGCAGGGGATCCAACCCAGCTCTGGGACCTGCTGGGTCTCCTCCATGATCTCGCTCTTCTCTCCTGATCTCCCTGCAAGAAATACAGAGATTTTTCAGGCTGCTCCAGGCTCTGTGCTTGGTCATATCCTCAAGGTCCTGGAGGAACATGCAGTGATAGGGATCTTGTTCAGGACTCCCACATGCAAAGCACCAACTCACGTGCCTGCCATACTCTCTCCCTACCCCTGTCACTTTCCCTGGCTGTGCCCATTCAACGTCCCACTGATGCACGGAGCCCTCTGGCCTTCAGTGTACGAGTAGCTCAGAGTAACTCAATGTGTTTTGAGGTGCTTCTCTCTCAGTTACTGTTTTCTCTAAAATCAGCCAAAGCCTGTATATTAACCCTGGTGGGCTTGAGAGCAGGGCTGGGGGTCTTTTTCTGCTGCAGTCACAAAGGGATCCCAGGCACCTGAGTATGGTGGAACACAGGATTCCTGTGGAAGGGCAGGCAGAGGGGAGGTGATTTGTGTGATGGGAGATGACT
This sequence comes from Crocidura indochinensis, assembly GCA_004027635.1. Classification (NCBI taxonomy): domain Eukaryota; kingdom Metazoa; phylum Chordata; class Mammalia; order Eulipotyphla; family Soricidae; genus Crocidura; species Crocidura indochinensis. The sequence goes on from PVKC010034854.1 coordinate 7,808, forward strand.
GAGTACCTCAGCACCCAAAGGGAGAGGGGAAGGGAGGGGACTGTTCAGATTCTGGGGAGACACTGAGTAGGGAATGGAGGATGACACTCCACATGCTTTTCCTCAGATGCATCTTTCTCCTGTTATGAATGTGCTTTGGGGGCCAGAGAGATACCATGGTGGGCAGAGCCCTTGCTTTACACACAGTTGACCAGGGTTCAATCTGTGACACCCCATAGGGTCCACCGATCACCACCAGGAGTTATGCCTGTGCCCAGAATAAGGAGTAAGCTCTAAGTACCGCTGGTGTGGCCCCAACACAGAGTAAAACACAGAAAAAGGAAACTGTTTTTGTGTGGCAGAGAGAGAGGGAGAAAATTAGTGAAATCTTTTGCCTTTATCACTGAGGGTCAACCTGGAGGACCCACACGGCCAGGTGTCCTGGTCATCCCCAGTACCAAGGACCTGAGTGTCCCTCATCCTCAGGCCTCATGTGAAACCTGCTCCATGGCTGTGTGTCCCCAAAAGGGGCCCTGGTTGTCTTGAGTGCTGCTTAGAAGCCCCTGATTGCTTCTCCCAAGACAACTGAATTTTCCTGTGTGTTTTCTCTGCATGGACGATCTGCCCTTTCCACTCAGTGCTCATTGCAATGGGGGCACCTAGATCTGGGGAAAGTGGGCGATGGTGACTCTATGTCCTTTGGGTCTCAGAAGCGAACAATCCTATCTGGGGACAGTTTGGGTTGGACCTCACAAGGGCTTTTCCGGCGAAATTCTTAGGAGGATGAAGTTGCAGGTACAGACGCAGCGATGGACTGTCTTTCCTCACTGGTGCTCAGCCTGGCTCCTCATCTCCACCCAGGAGAGTCCTATGCTTGGCAGATATGGCCCATCCATCCCCAGGGCTGCTCCCACCTTTCTCTCCCTCCTGGAAAGTTCCTGGCCCCTGCCACACCCCAAGCAAAATCTCAGGCATGAAATGAAAATGTCCCAATTATGGGGCCAGAGGGATAACACAGCAGGGAGGGTGCTTGCCTTTTCATCTTCAGCATATATAGGGTCCCCCGAGTCTGCCAGGAGTAATTCTGAGCTAAGGGCCAAGTGTAACCAACCCCTGAGTGCTGCCAGATGTGCCTCCCCCATAATCCCAAAAATGTAATGAAAATGTTCCAGTTTCATTGGGCATTTCAGACAGTGGGTGGGACAGCGGGAGCCATGACAGCCCCCGTAATGGCCTCACATATGGGCTGGCTCTGTGCAGAGCCTAAACCCGGATATTGCATCTGGGAACTGGAAAGTAAGCAGGGAGATTTGCGGGGGGGCTCAGGGTTTTCAGGGGTGCATGCCTAGGGACTTCTGATATGCATTTCCATTGTAAATTGCTGAAGCAAAGCCGCCTGTGGACTGACACCTCAATTCTCTCAATTAATCTTGAGTCTCAAAGTCCCCTTGGCAGAGGCACTCAGAGGCTTTGCCACGGGCAGATAGAAGCAGCTTTATTTAAAATATAAGTTCAGGAACCGGAGAGATAGCACAGGGGTTAAGGTGCTTACCTTGCATGTAGCTAACCTGGGTTCGATCCTCAGTATCCCATAGGGTACCCTGAGCCTTGTAGGCGTGATCTCTGACTGCAGAGCCAGGAGTGAGCCCTGCTGGGTGTGGCCCCCCCTCATAAAATCTGTGCAGAAATCCAAGCCCTCTGTGCCCACGGGGTGCCAGCACTGCCCTCTCTCTTCTCAGCGGATTTCGGTGACTATCACCAGTTCGATTCCCAGGACTTCCTCCGAGAATATGTGCTGTTCCCCATGGTAAGTGCCTGGCTGGTCTGGAAGTTGGTGTGTTTCTGGGGAAGAGAGAAAGACTGGTCAGGCAACCCCCTGCCCGCTCCAGGAGACACCCTTGCCCTCTCTGACGCTGCACTCCTGCCTAAGCTGAGCTGAGTAGCTGGCCCCTCCCTGGGTTCCCAGTCCCCTGTTACTGACTGTTGTTTTCCCCAGAGAGGCCCCGGCTGGGCTGGGTATCCCCTCGCCCGTTTCCTGCTCTGCCTGGAGTCTGGACCAGAGTTCCGAGCCAGTTCTTTCTCCTCACTGGAGTGGAGGTTGTGGGGGGAGGGGGCTCTGCTGCAAGGCTGTTTGAAGAACTCTCTGGTCATGGGGGCTACACTGAGTACTGTGTCTCTGAGCACCTTGTATTTGTGTTTTAGTAGCTCAGAGTAAAGGCAAGAGTCTTCCAGAACAATTAGATTTGGGGCTGGAATGATAGCACAGTGGTAGGGCATTTATCTTGCATGCAGCTGACCCCAGACTGATTCGGGTTTGACCCCCAGTACCCCATATGGTCCCCAAGCCAGGAGCGATTTCTGAGCACAGAGCCAGGAGTAACTCCTGAGTACCAACAGGTGCCCCCCCCCCCCAAATAAAAGAGCAATTAGATCCTTAGCAAAGCCAGTTGAGTTAGGTGGCTTCAGTCAGAGGGTTTCCTCATTTTCTCCTGCTTTTCCTTGTTTGTGGGAGTGCCCAAAGCAATGAGCAAGGAGCCAGGACCCTGGTGTAGATATAAAGGAGAAACACTGGCTGTGTCCAGGGCTTAGGCAGGAAGGACAATAAACAAGAAGTTTGCAGAATCAGGAGGAAACTCAGGGGGCCTCGAGTGCCATGGAGTCTCCCTTGTAAACAGGCTGGTTCATAGCAGGACAGGGAGGGTGGGGTGTCATTTGGGACTCAAGGTTGCCTGGCAGGCTGGCAGAGTGCAGGGAGTGAGGGGAAGGCAGTCTAGGAGCCCAAGCAACCCCTCGGAATTCTTGTCAGAGTAGAGCCGGGTGTTCACAGGGGAAGTTGAGGCAAAGTGATAGAGCCAGCCAGAGCCTATGATCAGGGGTTGCCCCTCCCCCCATATATACTCTGCTCTGCCCACAGGATCTGGCCCTGGATGAGGCTGTCCTGGAGGAGCTGACCCAGAAGGTCGCGAGAGAGCACAAGGCCCACAGGTGATGCTTGGCCCCACCATGGGTGCTTGTTCCTCCAGTCCCTGCTATGCTCTGGTGTGGGGACTGGATGGTGATTCCCTCGCCCTCCTTTCTCCCTCCTTCTTTTCTTCCCTTCCCTCCTTCCTCCCTCTCCTCCTTCTCCTCCCTTTTCCTTTCCTCCCTCCTTCCTGTTCCCTCTCCCCTCCATCCTCCCCTCTGTCTTCCCCTTATTCTCCTCCCCCTCCCACTGCCCCTCTCCCTCCCAGTCCTCCCTGTGGGGTGTGGCCATCCAACCTTCTCTGAGCCACACCCCCCACTGCTTTCTGGTCAGTGGGATCCTGCCAGCGGAAGCAGAGCTGCTGTACATCCATGAAGTGGAGCGTCTGGACGGCTTTGGACAGGAACTCTTCCCTGTGAAGGTGCCCACTGTACCCAGGGCACCCCCTTCTCTGGGGGGCTGGAGATCCGGGACACAGCCCCTCTCGAAGGGCTGGCTCTGGGTGTTTTCAGGTCGGGACCACAGCACTGGATGGCACACTCTGGCTCCAGCTTGCTCCCTTAAAGTTTCACAGTGTCTGTTGAGTGGGAGTGCAATGTCCAGGGATGCTGTGGGGTTCCATGACTGGACACTAGGCCGGGTAGCCTCACAGGACAGTTGAAGAGTCTGGGGTCCCTCGTTTCTCATTTCAAGGCTGCACACAACAAATGTGCACCCTGGTGAACCACAAGAATGGGGCAGAGGAGTCACAGGGATAGCTCCCTGTATGGTCCTTAATCTTGGCCAGGAGGGATCCCTGAGCACCAGAGTCAAACTAAACCAAACTAAACACACAGGAAGCTAAAATAATGCTGCAAGCACTGCCAAGAAGGAAACCCCACTTTCTGCTCTCAGGCCTGTACAGAAATTCCCAAAAGAGCTAAGGCTGGGTCAGGGCCGGGGTGAGCAGAGCTGTGGCCCGAGTGGGTATGGGAGTGCTATGCGGGGGATCTGGTCCGCTCATCCCCCTCTCCCTGCAGGACAATCAGGGGAGCAGTGTGCACTTGGGCGTCTTCTTCATGGGCGTCTTCTTGAGGAGCTGCGTGGGGAGGCAGGTGCTAGTGTACAGGTGAGGACCTCTGGGACGGAAGAGGAAAGGGAGGAAGGAGGAAAAGGGAGGAGGAAAAGGGAGGAGGAAGAGGGAGAGGGAGGGACCCTAGGGTGCTAAAATGGGATGAGGGGCCATGGCAGAAAAGCCTTATTTTTTGTTTTGTTTTGTTTTGGGGCCCCATCCCATGAAGCTCAGGGGTTATCCTTAGCTCTGCACTCAAAAATCATTCCTGCAGGCTTGGGAAATTCTATGGAATCCCGGAATTGAACCCAGATTGGGTATGCAAGGTCAATGCCCTCCCTACTATGCTGTTATTCCAACCCGGAAGCATTTTCTTTCTCTTGATGGCTTGTAAGGGAGGTGGGGTTTCTGCTTCCACCGTGTTGCTGTAGAAGTTGTGGAATCCTCATGGCTATCCCCATGACCATGTCCCTCTGTTTCCACTGTGCCTGTTGTCTGCCTGTGTTCAATCCAGAGAGCAACTGGTTAATTGGGGAGACAAGGCTGCCATGACCGTATACTCCAGACCCTCCCTGGGTTTCAGGAGCCCCTGGGAATCGCTCTAGATGCTGGGGGCCTTAGAGGACAGATCCTACATTTGGAAAGTGATTCTGGATGGGATCACAGCAACCCAAGAGACACTGTGTTTGAGGACACATGTCCCGCTTGCAAGTGCCAGCCGGTGGTGGCACATCTATGGCCTCCCCCATGAGCTGGCACACGCATACACTTACCTCCTCTGAACCAGGTGGAGCGACATCGGCAACATCAGCCACAACAAATGTACCATCCTGGTGGAGCTGGAGCACAAGGAGGAGACTGCGCAGTTTCACACTGTAAGTCCCTCTGTGACACTCAGGCTGGGCTCATCCAGCCCTTGTGGGGAGTGGGTGGCCTCATTTGGGGCTTAGCACTTTTCAAGTCTATGGAAGGTGTATGCTGCCCCAGCTTCAGTTCTCTCAGTGGCACTATTCCCACAGGCAGTGCCCAAGGGGGTGCGTCACTATTTTCTAGCCCTACTCAGAGCCCTCTGTCCCTCATCCACTGCTGCCTCTGTTCCCGTGTCTGGGATTTTGCAGCAATTTCTGTGTAGTCCTCAGTGGAACCAGGACCCTCTGCCCAGGCTCTCTGTGAGCACATTGTCTGAGTGCTGCTCTATGCTGGGCCTAAAGAGGGGAACTGGAGACGTGTTCCAAAGCCCTGCTGGACATCCCCGGCTCTATTTAGACATCAGGGGTTTCATCTTCTTTTCCCAGGACGATATTGAAAATGCCAAGTATATTTCACGACTGTTTGCTGCCAGGCACAAGTTTTACAAACAGAACAAGATTTGCATGGAGTAAGTGAATGTCTGTCCTCCTCCCCTGGACTCCCCCATACCAGGTGATGGACACAACTAATCTGGGGCATCTCAGTACAGATACTATTATTATAGTATAGTATATAATAGTATATATAGTAAATATATACTATAGGTATAGTATATTATTATTATATGCAGGTACTGTTTGCTTCTACAGTAGGGGATTTGGGTGGCAGGAACTTCTTTGTTGGTTAAGAAGTTGGGGGTGGGGCTGGGCGGTGGCGCTGGAGGTAAGGTGCCTGCCTTGCCTGCACTAACCTAGGACGGACCTCGGTTCGATCCCCCAGTTTCCCATATGGTCCCCCAAGCCAGGAGCGACTCCTGAGCACATAGCCAGGAGTAACCCCTGAGCGTCACTGGGTATGGCCCAAAAACCAAAAACCAAAAAAAAAGATAGATAGCACATTGAG
>PVKC010034855.1:0-13715 GCA_004027635.1 Crocidura indochinensis
GTGCCTGGCAGTGCTCAGAGACCAGTAGCAGTGCCAGAGATCAGAGTAGGGTTGGCCACATGTGAGGCAAGGTCCTTCACCCCTGGACTATCTCTCTGACCTCAGGAGCAGAATTTAGATATTGAGATTAAGTCCTGACCTCAGGACTTTCCATCCTCCCCCTAAATGGCTCTCACCCTCTAGCATCTCTACTTTCCCTTGTCCATACTCCACAACAGAGGTCTCTAAGTCACTGGAATTATTTAAGACAACAAAATCTAGCCCTGCTCACACCACCTTGCATCTTTCACCAGGAAAGCAACTATAAAGACTTTTGCCTACAGTGTCCCTGCATTTACTCTGCCTTCTCAGGGACTTGGGGGTATCCTGGTGGTCCAGCACCCAAGGAGGGAGCAAAGTTTCTGGCCATGGCAATCACCTCTGGTTGTCTTCGCTCAAGGCACTCTTCTGCAGTGTGTGTGGGGGCACCTAGGTAGTATGGAGGTGTCCATGGTCACACCTGGGATGCTCAGAGGCCATTAGTACCTTTTAATACTGAAAGGATTATGAGGTAGTAGGGATTGAATTCTGGGGTCGCAGCAATAATACAACAGATAGTTTGCCTTGCATGCATACTACAAACCTGATTTCCATCCTCTGCATCCCTTCTAATTCCTTGAGTGCCATCAGTAGACATTGCTGAATGTAGAGCCAGGTTGAAACCTCAAGAATACTGGGTGTGGCGCCAACACGAACAAATGGAAGGAGTTGGAATCTGGGTGTATGCTAAGCATGAGCCCTAACCACTGTACTCTATCTAGTCTTCAGATATTTGTGTGTGAATGTATGCTTGTGTGTCTGTGTGTATCTGTGTGTTGGACTCCAGTGGTTCTGCGCTCAAGGATCATTTCTGGCAGTACTTGGTGTTAGTGCATCCCCCATTCTTCCAGTAACCTTATCTGCTAATAAGACCTGCCCATTTCTGGGAGGGGTCTTTGGGAGGTAACAAAAGATTTGGCCTGAAGGGCAGTAGGGGATGAGAAGATTTTGAGGATGGATGGAGAGAGAAGCATGAGGAGAGGTGGCTGAGAGACAAGGTACAATGCAGGACTGAATAGGGATCCAGCGTAAAAGGTTATGATAGGCCACACATGGTGGCTAGGGCCTTAATAAAGCTGATATCTTCTGAACCATGACTGCCTGTGAGTTTTCTCCCAGCAACTATCCTAAAGCTGAGGACCTGCCAGCTGGAGGGGACTCAGACACATAGCCCCGGGCTGAAGGAGAAAGACCTTTCACTCTCCATCTCTACATCCACCTCCATCCAACCCAATCAAAGGACTTTTATTCTACACTCGGGGTAAAATAGTGGTGCTAAAAATCAAACTGGGGTTATCAACCCCCAGGTAAGTGCCTTGAGTCCTGTATCCTATCTCTGGTAAAATACACAGTATTTTGCTTGATTTATTTGTTTGTTTGTTTGGGGGAGGCACAGTTGGCAGTGCTCAGGAGTTACTCCTGGCTCTGTGCTCAGGGATCACTCCAGGCGGTATTGAGGAAACCACATGGTATGCCAATGATTGAATCTGGATCAGCCCTGTGCAAGGCAAATGTAAAATTTCACTCACTATAAAACACACACTAGTTTAAAAATCTAAAGCAATGATATGCCGATCCTTTTTTAAGGGGCTTACGCTCTGGACTTTGAGACTCTTCCAGGCACTGTCCCCCTCTGACACCTCGCCAGGTACTGGGTCAGTCACACGTCCAACCAGCCCCACAGGTCTCAGCCCTGACCTTTCAGAAAAGCATTGAAACTTGGACAGATTCTAATGTGGGGATTGGGGGTGGAAAAATACCCTCAACATGGGCTCTAGTTGGCCTTTTCCACCTCTAATCTTTGTGCCTTCATTTAAATTCCTTCCTAATAATGGCAGCTGGGTGGGGGCTGAAAGCTCAAACCTGAGTCATACTGTCTCCACCCTGGATGCTGGCACCAGTAGTGGTGCCTACTGGCCTTTCTCTAGGCTACCTTGTAAATCAGCGCCGAGCTAGGCTAGCCAGGGAGACTGTGACACACTCTGCGTTGAGTACCTCTGACAGGGCAGTGGCTGTTTGTTCTGCTTCATTTCTGCAAGAGGACAAGGGACAGGCTTGGTCATTCGGAGTGAGTCAAAGTCAGAAAGTGAGAGAGATTGTAGAGGGGTTTGGCCACTTGCTAGGCATGTGGCTGGCCCCAATTCAAACCACTGACACCCAAGTTTCTCCTCACCCCCTAGAAATGCCAGAAGTTACTCATGAGCACAGTGTCAACCAGTGTTTCTAAAATATAAACAAAAACAAAACCAGGAGGCCATAGTGGTAGCAGATTTGGTATGCTGTTTGCCTTGCAGGTGACCTACCCAGGTTTGATAGATTCCAGGCATCCCACATGGTCACCCAGCCTGTCAGAAGTAATTTCAGAGCACTGAGCTAGGAATAAACCCTGAGCACCACTGACTGTGGCCCCCAAACAAAAACCAAACAAACAAATAGAAAACAAAACAGATATTAAATTGCAGGAAGTGAAGCCAAAGATGATCTTTTGCAAAGCTGAAGCAACTGCATCTCTCAGGTATTTTGCAATTTCCCCTCTTGTTTTTATTAGTTATGGGATCTCAGGTGAACTGCTCTCTTAGACTTGGCTTCTTTAAGAGGAGAAGCAAGAACTAAGAAATAGCGTGGTGTGTATGTATGTATGTATGTATGTATGTATGTATGTATGTTATTTGGTCTGTCTTGGCATCACATCTGGAATACTTGGGAGTTACTCCTGTTGTAGTGCTTGAGGGTCAAACCCAGCTATGTTTAGGGGTGTCGTGGTTCTGGATTATAACCCAGAGTTCCTGAAAGCAAAGTATGAACTCTAGCACTTTGGACGATGCCTTGCTTTCAAAACAATAGTCCCTGAATGATTTTAATGTTTCTAAATCTTTGCTAATTTAACCCTCCAGACACCCTGATGATATCAATCCTATTGTTCAAAGAGCAGGAAAGATTTAGGCCAGATGGGTGGGTGAGAGGAAATCTACTGCAGGTGGAATTTTTTTCCACTTCACCGGCTGGACAATACCACCGAGTGTGTGGAAGGGAGAAGCGTTGGCAGGAAGTAACTGATCCCCAAGGTCATATTTATTTGGGGTGACTCAGGACATATCCTTGGGTCTAGAGAAGAACTGGTGGATTGAGGTAGGCAGGACTCTGTGGATCTTCATGACGTTGTCCTCTTGAGAGGGATAAGACTGAAACTCCTTATCTTGGGTCTGAGCCAGACAACTTGGTACCAGCTTTACCAAATGATGGGGCATTTTCCGTCCACTTTTCTTCTTGGGATTAGCAATCAGGACTGAAGTCATAAAGACCTATAGCAAGCAAGTACCAGGGGTTCTATATAGGTGAGTATGGAGGACAGAGGAGAAGAAACAATACATAGGAATTGGTTCAACCAATCTTGCGTTCTTATGTATGGTAGGAAGTTGGTGTGCTACTCAGGGTTGGGATTATGATCTCTGGTGATAAGTATAACACAGTCTAATAGAATCTATACAATAAATTCCACCATAATCCTATTTCATTCAACACTTATTTTGTGTGTATAGAATGACATGAAGGAACAAATCCTGGCCTGGGTTGAACAGAATAAAGTATATAAGGATTTTGTTTTGTTATATACCATATCTCTTAAAGTCACAATTTTCAAGAACTTATTTCAAATGCTATATAAGGGGGCCGGAGAGATAGCACAGCAGTATGGTGTTTGCCTTGCATGCAGCCAATCCCGGATTGATGGCGGTTCAAATCCCAGCATACTATATAGTCCTTGTACCCAGAAGGATTTTTGAGCACAGAGCCTGGATTAACCCCTGAGTACCTCTGGGTATGGCCCAAAAACAAACAAATAAAAATAAAATGCCAGATAAAATTGTATTTACCTTTGATGAAAAGATTAGTTTATTAACTGAACACTAACAGGTTAGGAAATGTTAATGAGTTATAAATAGAATTCACTTATAAATTTAAAGTTGATTGACTGGGCTTTTGCCCAAAATCAATAACACTAAAATTGAGCACATTAGTAAGTTCACATAGTAAGATTAATTACGTTTTTTTTTGGGGGGGGGACATACCTTGCAGTGCTCAGGGGTTACTCCTGGCTTTGTGATTAGCAATCACTCTTGGCAGGCTCAAGAAACCATATGGGATGTCAGGGATTGAACCCAGGTTGGCCGTATGCAAGGCAAACACCCAACTTGCTATGCTGTCTCTCCAACCCAGATTAAATACTTTTCATGAAACTTTTGCTCAAATGTATAGAGATAACGGTGTGTATAGACTAAATTGTACTTAAAATACACTTGTGACTTCATTTTAGACAAAAATGGTTGAAACATTTGAGCTAGTTTTTGTGCTTTGAATTAGGGCATTCAAACTGTATCTCTGCTCTAGGGAAATCTTGCTGTTTGGGAATTTGTTTTTTTTGCTCAAATGTATAGAGATAACGGTGTGTATAGACTAAATTGTACTTAAAATACACTTGTGACTTCATTTTAGACAAAAATGGTTGAAACATTTGAGCTAGTTTTTGTGCTTTGAATTAGGGCATTCAAACTGTATCTCTGCTCTAGGGAAATCTTGCTGTTTGGGAATTTGTTTTTGTTTGTTTGGTTTTGGTTTGGGGGACCACACCCAGCAGGGGTTACTTTTAGCTCTGCACCCAGGGATTACTTCTGTTAGTGCTCAGTGGACCATATAGGTTACCGGGGATCGAACCTGAATAGACCTCCTGCAAGGCCTCTTGCAATGCCCTACCCAGTGTATTATTGTGCTGGGACCCCCATATATAAATTTAATTGATGCCTAGGCTATCACAACTATATATTACTCTGACTATATTTTGTCATAAAAGAGTATCATGTATCTGCTTGCACCTGAAGAAGTATTAAGTATTAAGAAGTACATTAAGACAGTATTTCATTAATACAGTATTAAGAGTGCATTAATACAGCATTTCATTAATACAGTATTTTCTCCTGCCATGTGATGTATGACAATGAGATCGAGCATCTTCTCTGACTGAGGCTATGTGGGAAAGTCATCACTGCTTCCAAATAAACAAACATATTTCCAAAAGCAACTTCTGTTTCACAACTAATATTACTCAATCCTCGCGCTTGTAAGATACAGTGTCAACAGCTGACTGAACCGCTCTAAATCTTGATTTATATGTCATTCTAATTACCATCCAGAGGAATTCCTCAGGGAATCTACCAACAGAGTATTAAGTTTTTAAGAAGCATGTGTAAATGTGAAAATTGAAGTTGTCAACTGAACTGAGAAAAGTTGAACCACAAGGAGGAACCATAGCTGTGTTCAATAATAATACAACAGGCCTCGATGAATGATTACAACCCAGTGATGGATCATCTCCAAGGGAAAAAGGAGAATGTTACCTCTGAGCTAGAACAGTCCCAAACTGGTTGCTTCTATAAATCAAATAGTTGAGTGACTTTAAGGGAATTTGGGTATATTTGGAGATAAATTATTTCATAAGCTGTCATAATATTTATATGTGATTTTAAAAATAATTATATATAGTATGACTGAATTTTCCTTCTTATTTCAAGTGGCTTTTTCTGTCCTCTTTAAAAGTGACTCTTTTAAGTGGTTGTTACGGAAGCACAACTTTATCATTTACTTTTTTTAGTCAAGATTTTTTTTAGATATTTAAACATGTGTTTAATTATGAACAAGAATTTTGAAAATATATAATGTCTGTTGGTATAATGAAAGTCAATTGAACTTGTCTAGAGTCAACAATTTTACTACTGTTTTACTCGCTGTGTATAAACTAAGATATGTATCTAAACATAAACATAGAAACAATGAAACATGAAAATATTAAATATAAAACTATAATACTTATTGTTTAAACAGATGCTTTATTTAAAACAGCAAAAATATTGGCACACAATATAAATATTATGATTACAGAATAGTAAATTATAAATATATGTCAGTACATCTTTGAAAATAAGTTTAAATATCATGACGTTTCGTCTTTAAATACTTAAGGATGTTTGTCTTAAGAATAAAAACAATCTCTGTTATAACTTCAATATCAACATCACAAGAAAATTCACATAACCAGTCCATATTCAAAGCTTTCCAATTGTTCCAAGAATGCTTTTGTAGTTGCTTATTATTTTTAAAACCAAGATTCAATGTAAGGTAGGTAATACATTGAACTTTGTTATTGTCCTGTTAATCTTCTGGAACTGTGAATTCTCAACATTTTTCCCCCTTGTTTCCTTGTTGTGGTCCCCCATATCCTTTCTTGCCCCCACATTTTTGCAATTTTTACTTGTGAACTAATAGATTCTCTTGGGGAGTTCACAGGGAGCCATCTGACTCCAGGTTGAGAAAAACTACAGAGTATAACCTCTGTAAAAGAAGAACATTTTTCCCCTAAGCCTTTGATCAATTTATTTTAGCATCATTGTCTAGGGGTTGATTATCCACATCTTAACTAAGCTATACATTCTTCTAATAAATTTAAATTGCAAAATCAATGGTGGATTTTGAGAAGAGGGAAGCTACACCATGAAATATCAAGGGAGAAACACGTCAGCAGTGTCCTTAGACACAGAACAGTGCGCTATGAAAGTTGTCAGCAAAATGAAATCTTTCTCATGCTTTCCCTTGCTGGCCATGAAGTGAGCCCCTTTACTTGGCTGTCCTCAGCAAGAGCTTTAGAACTATCCATGAAAATCCAGCTTTCTCATTCTTTCCCACTAGACTTTGTCACTGAAGTGTCTACTGCCTTCTTTCTCCCCTTACCCTTGCTAGTTTGAATTCTGTATGCCTGTCTTGTGTATCACTAGTCTTTCCACTTTGTACATCTTCTGTCTTAGAATAATCACAACATTTTTAGACAATTAGATATGATTATGAAATTCAAATTACTCACGAAGAGAATTGTGAGCATGACACAGAAGTCTAGTCACGTGGTCCATATTCCATTTTTATGGTTCAGTTAGGCTCTTCTCCAGTGTCTGTTCCTATGCTCCAGACACTCATGCCACAGACCACATCCTTCTAGCTATCTGTCTTTGCCCATTCTTTTTCCTTTGATGGAATTCCTCTTCCCATTTTTCACCCAATGGTGAATTCATCTTGCAATATTCTGTTCAAAAATCACTTTTTCTTATCTCTTATCTGTGGAGAACACAAAACTTTTTCAATAAATCCTTCTTCTGTTGTTGTACTGATTATATATCTCTTTGCCACTACCATTTATTTTCTTTGAGGTCTTCAAGGTCACGAACTGTGAACAGATATTCCACATGTTCCTTGAGTCAACCAAGATATATTGTCACCGACTTCCCACATGGATTATATATTTTTAACATGTGTTTCTTAAATTGTGTTAAGTTGATTTTAGTCAATACAGTTCTTTATTTTTTTTGTCCAGGATGTTATAGTCTGATGTATACAAGTTTTTTTAATGTACATTTATCCAGCATATTTCTAACTATTTCTATGACTTAATTTAATCAATAGATGATTTATATGGTCTTAAGAATCCTCTCACTTTCTTTGCTTATAAGTAAAACTTGTTTTTTGTTTTTTGTTTTTTGTTTTTTATGTCACACCCGGCTGCGCTCAGAGGTTACTTCTGATCTTATGCTCAGAAATTGCTCCTGGCAGGCTTGGGGGATCATATGAGATGCTGGGATTTGAACTGCCATCCTTCTGCACGCAAGGCAAACGCCTTACCTCCATGCTATCTCTCCAACCCCAGAAGTAAAACATTTTAACAATCAGTAAAAAGCAGCACTTGAACTGTATTCTGTCCATAGTAAATTGGAAGAGGAACAACTAACGGTGTATATTTATTATATCATATTAATAACCATATTAATTATATAAAATATTGACAATGGTTATTAATAATATTATATCTTGTATCTTGATTATTCACTATATTGATATAATTATTGATATATTAGGGGCTGGCGAGGTGGCACTAGAGGTAAAGTGTCTGCCTTGCAAGCACTAGCCAAGGAAGGACAGCGGTTGCCAAGAAGGACCGAAGTTCGATCCCCTGGTGTCCCATATGGTCCCCCCAAGCCAGGGACAATTTCTGAGCACTTACCCAGGAGTAACCCCTGAGCATCAAACGAGTGTGGCCCGAAAAACAAAAAAAACACCTTAGAAATTAATTATTGATATATTAATTACCGTAGTAACATATTACATACTCTACATTATGTATTAATATATAAATATAGTATAAATATAATATATTTAAATATAAATATATATTATAAATAAATATACTACGGGCAGTTCATTTGATATTTTGTTTCATCCTATAAGCAGTTAGGTCATAAAAGTCTTATAGAGAAAGTGGAAAAATATAGGGGTGGCAGGAGACAATATTTTCTTACTATCATAATAGAGAGAACAGAATAACCCAGTAAGTAGCTTTCACTGTACTTGTAGGACAATTTGTGGTCTTTTAGAGAAGTCTTACTCCAAGGCATTTTTAAATTCTTTTTTTTTTTTTTTGGTTTTTTGGGTCACACCCGGCAGTGCTCAGGGGTTGCTCCTGGCTCCATGCTCAGAAATTGCTCCTGGCAGGCACGGGGGACCATATGGGTCACCGGGATTCGAACCGATGACCTTTTGCATGAAAGGCAAATGCCTTACTTCCATGCTATCTCCCGGGCCCCATTTTTAAATTCTTAACCAGAGATTAGTTGTATCTTGACTTGTATACTTAACCTTGCTTTGCAATGTTGCCTAAAACACCTTTTCTACTCTTTCTGTGAAGAATTATAAATGCTCTAATATAAAATATAAGTTTCAAGGTTCTGCAATAGGAAAAACCAATTTAAAATAATTTTCTTTGTTCAAAATTTCTTTTTTCTTGTCACTAGTTTTACAAGATTACAGAATTCAGAGCCGGATTTAATGTGAGAAACTGGGGGGACGTTGGTGTGCTGTTGTTTGGCGGGACAGCTCAATGATTTCCTGGATTCTAAATCAGGTTAGCTCAAGAGATTTCAAATGTTGGTACAAATCTTATCACTGTATCACTAATCTCTTTGCATTAATTCCCATGGAGAGTTAATGCTATTTATAAAATCAAATCAATCTGCCCTGTCTTGCTCATTAACTAGATTGTTCTGGGCTCAATTTTATTTTATTTTCCAATTAAGTTTGTTGGTTTTTTTTTTTTTCCTTCTTGGCACTTGAAATGTGGTGCTAGAATTTAAAAATGGTTCTGAAAATGTCACGTCAAAGCAAAATGCTCTAATGAAATATAACACTGCATTTGAGTATAAAAATGAATCCAGGTCTGGAGAGGTTGTAGTAAAAGGCTTAAGATACTTGACCTGTGATCAGATAACCCTAGTTTCATCCTGGGAGCCAAAGAATTGATAGGAGGAAGCCCTGAGCACCAGTAGACTTAGCTCCTTCCAAGACAATAATAAAAAAAAAAACAGTCACTAGAAATGACAAGATATTTACTATATTGCATTATAATAGAGGATCACATGTTTAATATTATATATTATTTCTCCCCTAAAATACACTTTTTTTTTGCTTTTTCTTCTTTAGTCTAAAATACACTTTTTAAATAAGGGACCAAATCTATAATTCATAAGAATTATTATTATTATTATTATTATTTTTTGGTTTTTGGGCCACACCCGGTGATGCTCAGGGGTTACTCCTGGCTATGTGCTCAGAAGTCACTCCTGGCTTGGGGGACCATATGGGGAACCAGGGGATCAAACCGTGGTCCGTCCTAGGCTAGCGCAGGAAAGGCAGGCACCTTACCTCCAGCGCCACCGCCCGGCCCCAGAATTATTAACAATTATAAGAATTATTTAAATGAAGCTTTCTCTCGGCTGATTTTGTTATTGGAATCAACTACAAAGTCTCACGTTGCTTTTTCTGTTGCGGGTAAGCAAAGAATCAGAATAAAGGCAAATTTCAAAAGAATGGGGGTATTGCCCTTCTAGAAGGATCTCCTGACATAAGGTAGACTCAGTAAAGAAACTGCTCAGTAAAGGAGCATCAGGTACCTTGTATTACATCATTTCCTGGAAAGAGTGAGAAATTTGCCTCAAAGGGCAATTTCAATAGCCTACAGCTTTTTTCAAAACACGTTTGAAATGGATGGTATACACCAGCCAAATATTCTAGAATTGTTCTTATCTTAGGCTACTTCTCAAAAATAAGAGGCAGTACTGATAGTGGAGAAAGTTTTGATAAGGTGAAGTTTTACATTTATGTTGACTAGATCCCTGGTTTAACTCAATCACTATGGAAAGTGTTATGGTCTTTAGGATTTTAGGTAAATTATAATGATGAGGAGGTATGATTTCAAGATGCTATTTTTGCTCATCATTATGAATTTTATTATGCTGAAAGGGTTTCTTTTCTATGAGTAAATAAAATTTGCCTTTTTCCAGCGGAGGAACACCTTTAGTCCCTCCTTACACTGTATCACAGTGTGAAGTGGTGAAATATTAGCAGCCAACAATCTGGATTAAGTGGTGAGCAACATATATTCTCATATTTATTATACATTAAAAGGTTTACACCTGGAAGTGTTCAGGACTCAGTTCTGGCTCTGTACTCAGGGATCAACCCTGGAGATCTCTGGGGGACCATATGTGGTGCCAGGAATCAAACATGGGTTTGTTTGCATGGGTTGATTGCATGAAAGGCAAACACCCCAACTGCTGAACTCTTAGAACTCTAGCCCCTGTACATGGAAACCTCTTAACAAAAAATCCTTAAGGAGAGATCTTCCTAGACTACGTTATTAAAATTTATGAAAATGTGCCAATTTAATTTTTTACAATCTGGATTAAAGGCCGGAGGGATACCCATAGTGGGTAGGGCGTTTACCTTGCACGTGGCCTACTTGGGTTCTATTCCCGGCATCCCATATGATGCCTGCCAGGAGTGATTTCTGTGAAGAGCCAGGAGAAATCCCTGAGCACCACAGGGGTGGCCCCAAAACCAAAAAAGAAAACCCCAAAAGCCAACAATCTGGATTAAGTGGTGACCAACATATAATCTCCTAACATTTCTTTATTTTCTTTTTATTAATATCTTTATTTAAACACTTTTTTTACAGTAGGGTTTCAGTCATGTAAAGAACACCCCCCTTCACCAGTGCAACATCCCCATCACCAATGTCCCTAATCTCCATCCTCCCCAATCTGCCCTTGCCTGTCCTCTAAACAGGCTTTCTACTTCCCTATTTCATTCACATTGTTATGATAGTTCTCAATGTAGTTATTTTTCTAACTGCACTCATCACTCTTCGTGGTGAGCTTCATGTCTCGAGCTGGATCTTCCAGGCCTCATCTCTATTGTCTCTGAGAGTTATTGCAAAACTGTCTTTTATTTTTCTTAAAATCCATAGATCAGTGAGACTATTCTGCGTCTATCTCTTTCCCTATGACTTATTTTACTCAGCATAATAGATTCCATGTACATCCATGTATAGGAAAATTTCAAGACTTCATCTCTCCTGATGGCTGCATAATATTCTATTGTCAACACATTTCTTTTAGCAACATCATTTGCTCTTTGTGTATGTGTGTGCACGCATGTGCATGTATTAGAATCTGGAGTTTAATGCTTACAAATCCATTTACTTTTTTATGCAGTATTGTTAGCATATACACTATGTATATTTTTGATTGTTACTATTGAGTTCTCAGGTATTGGGTTAGCTATTACCTACAGAATTATATTCAAACTTGGGGTTAGACCTTGACTGATGAAATGGATTGAATGTAACATAAAACTCATTGGTGGTGCCTCTTAGGAATTTTGGGGGTGGCAAGACAAAGTAACTGCCACATCAGATTCATAAACAATAGCACTATTTAATCAAATGTGCCAGGATAGCCTGGGGTGGAGGGACTGGGGCTGCTTTGGCATCATGAAATGAATTGACACCTATGATATGGTCACTTTTCACCAGCACTCCTTTTTCTACTTCAACCCTCCAAGAGCATTGCTTGGCTTTCTCCTAATTATTGATAACTTGGCCCTTCCTAAGACAGATCACTGGCTTTTGTATTTACATTTATACATTTATATAACATGGTATTATATATTATAGCAATTATATAGCAATGATATAAAACTAATAATAAAATTATATATGTATATTTAAATTGGCTTGGGTGTGAAGCCTAACAATGCTCAGGGCTTACTCCTGGTTCTGTAATTAGGGCTTTTCCTGGTTTGGTTTTAGGAACCATATGGGATGTTGGTAATGAAATCCAAGTTGGCTGTCTTCAAAGCAATCACCCTGCCTGTTGTATTATTGATCCAGTTCCACCGAGGATGATTTTTTCCAAGTCAATCTAAGAAAGAAAGGAGGAAAAGAAAAGAGGTCACAGCTCTTCAGTCAATGTTGTGATCCACTTCCTCCCTGCCCTGCATCTTGTTCTGAAGCAAGATTGTCTACTGATTTGTGTTTCTCTGCTCGTGTGAAATGGAAGGAAAGGACAAGTGTGCAGTGTTCCAAAGGGGGAGGATGCTATCAATGGAATTATTTTATTTTATTTGTATTGAATTATGAGATAGAATTAAAATGCTATTGATGGTTGAGTTTCATAAACTATTCCAACACTCATTCCTTCATCAGGTTCACTTTCTGCCACCAATATTCCCCAATTCCCTCCCCTCCTAAATCTACCTTTATAACAGATATTTCCCCCACCCCCTCTCTCTCTTGCATGTGCACCCTGTTTTTCCTTTTAGGCACCTGGTTTGCAATACTGTCACTGAGAGGGTATCACGTATAGCCCTTGATCTCCTCTCAGTACCCTGTTCTTGTGCAGTGGTGACACTAATGGAATTTCTTCACGTGCCCTTTTCTATTCAGCTTTGCAGTTCTGAAGGATTCCAAGTCTGATACCTAGTGGTACCTCTCTCTCTTTAAAAGCTGTCAACTTCCCTTTCATCCACTAGTCCCCCAAAACACACACTAGTCTTTAGTATATATTGGGTTCAATAAAATATTAAAATTAATCTTACTTTCTCCTCTTTGACTTAGAAATTTTGTGGCAACTGGAATATGTTTGACTTCTATTAAACCATGCTGCTCTAAGGTCTCTTAGTAAATAAAAAGAAAAGCTCCTTTCTGTAAAGAATCAGTGATTCTCTTAAACTAGGTTGGCTCTCAGAAATTCAACATAGCCACAAGCTTACCGAATTGCACCACTCACTTGTAAACTGTGCCCTCGTGGCAAAAAGCGTTCAATTTACCTTCCCAATGGGCCCTCTTTACAAGCACAGAGTGACTTTCTCTAGAAAGTTCAGTTTAATAAATTTTAATTTATAGTATTACTAATAAGCTAAGGGAGGAATTAATTTACAATTATGGTTTATAAGGAACAAGTAGTTGACAACTCTGCTACTATATAATCATATAAAGGGCATATAATTTTAATACTACATTATTATAACATAAAACTCTATGATTATATATCTGTGTTCATGCATGCCAGCTTTGCAACTGGTAAATTGGCAGGGATTTAAAATATAAAATTAGCTTCCTAACAGCAAGACATAATTAGTTATAAAGTTCTCCTAGCAAATCATTAAAACATGACAATACACTATAAGTTATAAAAAATAACTCACCTTTT
>PVKC010034856.1:0-13612 GCA_004027635.1 Crocidura indochinensis
TTTTTTTTTTAACAGAATGACAGAACTTGAATCATCTTGCTCTACCTCATAAATTTGGTGGGGTGGTGGTGAAGTGGATGATACCAGGAGCAAACAGTCACGTGAACTATGAGAGGAAATAAAAAATGACCAGACCTAAATACCAAACCCAAAGTCAATGTCCACAGAATCAAGATACCCAATCTACAGCATTCTATGTACAAAGGGGATCTTTTAAGCTAGCAGTCCAGGGGCAAAGGAGGGAGAAATGGTTTGTATGCTGGGAACAAGGATGGAGTGAGGACAACACTGGTGGTGGGTATGACCCTAAATCACTCACTATGTACCTTAAGTATAACTGTGAAATACTTGTAACCCACATTGGTCACAATAAAAATTAATTAAAATTAAAAAAAATAATCCAGAAGCCATTTGTAGTCCTATGATGGTGGTTTGTACTTACAAAGCTGGTCTTCTGACTTAAACTGGAAATTGTCTTATACTATTACTAGTATTAATGGCAGTTGCTGATTTTCTCTAAGATTTGGTTCCCATAACATAACTGCTAATCTAGTATTCATGAAAAAATAATATATTAGAGCAGTAAACAAACATTTTTCCAAATTCTGATAGTTTCTTCCAAACTGAAAACTCCTTAAATACCATAAATGTAAAAAACACTTCTTTCTTTTCCTCAGTAAAACCAATAGTATTCATCTTCCTTTCTTTTTTCTGTCACTATATTTAAGGCCAAATGGAAAGTAAACTAAAGAATTCAGCATAAAGGCAATTCCTGGTATTCCAGGCTCACTCATTTTTGTTCTTACTATGTGGAAAAGCTGTGCAGAAACCTACTTTCCCACAATCACTGAATCATCAGTACATTGAAATGAACCATGATCAGAGTTTTCGTCCTATACTTATCAGCAAACTCTTTAGTTAGAGCTGCTTTTCCCTCCAGGAGAGACACTTTGACTGAAAGTATTTGAGATATTGTCACATTTCTTAAAGGAACCTAGTTGTTTGGATTCAAAACCTGACTTATCAGTTACCTTGTGATCTGGAGCAATTAGCTTCTCTTATTTGTGCCTACTACAATCCCAGTTGTTTATTAAAATCCTAATTTGTGCCTATTATAGTTCCCAATTTTGATCACTTACCTTGTGATCTTAAGAAGTTAACTTCCCTTCTTTGTGCCTATTACTATCATCATTTAACCCATCATTTAACCCCCTATACACATGTACACACACACACACACACACACACACACACACACACACACCTTGTAAAAACTTGTGGGAAGAGGTAGGATCTAGAATCAACTTGAGAAGCATTATTCCAACTCCTGGAATAGCACTCAACTTCCTATGGTTAAAGAATGTAACTGTATTAGGATGTGACTATACTTTTAAATATTCTCAACTTCCAAGTGGAAAATCAGAAGGTTGTTAATAATAAAACAAGAAATGGGCATAAATGTTTATGGGTAATCAAAAACTGCCACTTTTGTGATCACACTAGAAGATGTAAGCAAAATTATGACCATCTTAACATGATTAATCAAAGAAGAGGCAGAAATAACACTAGCCCTCGATGATAAAGGGACTACAGCCAGGAGGAATTACAATTATTTCTTCTGTGGAAAGACAGAGACATAAAAAGATCATTGTGTGGGGGCTGAGAGATGGTTTATCAAGTAAGGCACATGCCTTGCACACACTTGACCTGGGTTCAATCCCCAGCACCCCATATGGTCTCCCAAATACCATTAGGTGTGATCTCTGAGTATAGAGTCAGGAATAAGCTCTGAGCACTGCTAAACAGAGCCCCAGTACAAGAACACAAGGCTTCATTGCAATGAAGGCTCTGAAATTCCTTCTGAAAGAGACAGTTCACCGTGTATGTGAAGACTGAGGCTCATGTAACGCTTGCAATTTAGTTTGTAGAACAAGTGTAGGAGCATTTTTCTCATAGGTCTATTGGGATGATGGACAGGAGCCTGAGAGAAACAGGGCTTCTTTCCAAACCATCACTTGACCTTGACACCGTGTATATCCAGCTACATCCAGTGCTACCCCTATTGGATGATTATTTCTTGAAGCTCATCATCCACAGCCAAACCCAAGACATTCATCTAGAGACTGGCTTGTCTCCATGAATCTCTGAGCCAACTGTAGCGGGAGCAGCAGCTGGAAATGAATGAAATGTGCTATCCCAGAGCCTACTTCTATCCTACTGAATCAAACTGCACTCAATCCTCAGGGGACTCATAGATCCATTGGAACTGGAATCACAGTGAGCCAGATGGTGCCTAGTTCCCTCCCTAATGGGCCAGCCTCATGAAATAGAAATCAGGCTTCGTGGGCACCTAAACTAGGTTTCTTTGCTGCCACAGTCGCTGGATGCCCCTGGAGAACTTAACTGACGTCTCTGAGATTTTTTATCTCATATTTCTCAATAAAACATTGAAACTGTAATGTTAAGGGTAGAGTGAATGGAATCTGGAAATTAGAAAGCTGTAGCACAGATCTGTTGTAAAATTCAGAGATATGTAAAATTTACATATAAATAAATAATATATTCATTTCTATTTTGTTTTATATAGATATTCCTTTCCTTTTGATACAGGGGATCAAACTTAGAGCCTTGCATATAAAAGATTCTATCAACTTGAGCTATTCCTCCAGTGCATACATTTATTTTAATTACCCCTTCCTCCCCATTGCCCTGGCCTGACCTTAATTCGTGTAGAATTAATGCTCTCTAATTCTGAAAATCTCATTTCAGAGACATAGGAGTCATTTCCAAGTGCCCATATTGGTACAAGAAAATCAGCACAAAGCATTCAACCCAGCTAATGTGAAAGTAGATTCTGAAACAGAAAAAACTCTTAGGTGAGGCTTAATTCAGCCCTTCCAGAAGGAAGCTGCCTGCTTCCTTGGTGAGTGTCAGCTCTGCAAGAGACAATCAAGCTGATAATTTTTGTTTGTTTTAAAATGATCAAAATAAGGCTGTTGCTTAGGGCCAAGGTGTGGTGTCCCCCGAGTGTTGCTTCAAAACAGGGCGACTGTCGACCCAATTACCTGTTAAGTGTTTTCATCTTTCATAGTAACCCCGCAGAAGAAATCTGTTTATTCTAAAGAGTTGTTTGGGGAGAGAAATGTCTCCCAAGATATCTTTTCTAATGCCGTTCCATTGTATTTGGAGGTGATATGTTTTGTCTTTCCCTGAATGTGTGATTATTCAAAAACTGCTCACTTATCTTGCCACTCTTCATTCTGAATTCTACTACACTGTGACTTTTCTGTAAATCTTTTATGAACAAGGTCTCCAGTGGGCTCTCTTTAATTGGTTAAGGATTATCAGCCAAGAACACTGCAAAACTCTACAGACAGTATTTCTTTCAAAAAAATCATAGCCCCAAACACTTCCTGGGGTAAGATATCTAGATGCAAATAAAAACAAGCCATACTCTCCTGCCATAATAAATACGATCTGAACCTGGCTTGTCAAAACAAAAAGGGTTTTCAAGAACTCCATTACCAGTCCTATTCTAGAACAGCTTTGTTATTTTTTTTAGGGGAAAAAATGGCATTGTGTGCTTTTGTGTTTGTCTGAGCCGATTCTGACAAACCGGTTGAAGGAAAGAAGGGGTTTGGAGAGTTTTGCTAATAAAATATGCTGGCTAACTGCTTTCTTGAGCCACAAACAGGACATATGAAATAGGAAAAGCACCAAAGGATATTTTTCTTTCATCTTGTAAATCTGAACAGTAATTGCATGAGTGAGCATGAAGGAATCAACATAAATACACCCAACACCCACCTGCCACAAAGGTACCACTCCTTATCCTGCGTGCTTATTATTATTATTATTATTATTATTATTATTATTATTATTATTATTGCCCCTTGCATTCATATCTAACCTAAAGCAGCCATGCTGGAGTGTATAGTGACCTAGTTTTACATATTCCTCCTCCTTCTAGCTTCGGATCCTATTCACAACTTCTGGAAAGAGTCTCACTCTTTTCTTGGCTCCTTTTGCAACAGGCACAAAAATTTCTACATATGTTTGCTTCCAAAAGGGCAAGATGTCCCCCCTGGGGAACTGAACTATTACTTTATAGGCAATTAAATTTGTATTTCTCAGTAATAATGAATTAAACTTACAAGTGGTACTACAATCCACCTTAGGATGTTAACTTTAAATGTCTTTGTGCCATGAGTTCTGCATTAACAGAGACATTTCACATGGTTTTGAAAGTTATTGAAAAACCAAGGGGAAGCTGGCATTCAAAATGAGATTTAACTGTAAGGGAAAATACAGGCAACATTCTGCCTGTGACCATAAGCTGACTTCAGAGAAAGCAAGTTAATTCTAATATTACCTTACATTGAGCGTCATTTCCTGCCAAGGTGTTCATGTCAGACATTCCAAAACATAATGTTGCATCAGCGACTTTGTACTTATCTGTACATTTTGACGTTACATTCTATTTTCTTTGACCATTTATTTTGGGGTTGAATTTTGCCCATCCCTAATAGTACTTAGGGGCAATGATCCTGTCTCTATGCTTAGGACTTACTCACAGAATTTCCAGCCTTAATTCCTGTATGATTTCTTTATCCCCTCTTTTGGATGGTTGGGACATATAAACAATTTTTGCACTTTTGGGAAGTCATAATTTGGCATTGACATGATGGCTAGTCAGTCAAATTAAACTTAATTTTAGTATTATTTTTTTTGTTTGTTTGTTTGCGGGTCACACTCAGAGGTTATTCCTGGTTCTGAGCTCAGAAATTTCTCCTAGCAGCCTCAAGGGATCATATGGGATGTGGGGGACTAAACCCAGGTCATATGAGGCAAATGTCCTCTCCAATATACTATCGC
Organism: Crocidura indochinensis; assembly: GCA_004027635.1. Classification (NCBI taxonomy): domain Eukaryota; kingdom Metazoa; phylum Chordata; class Mammalia; order Eulipotyphla; family Soricidae; genus Crocidura; species Crocidura indochinensis. Next base: position 4,876 of record PVKC010034856.1, read on the forward strand.
TCCAGTCCTCAATTTTATTATTATTAATTTGAGTCTTATCTAATCTTATATTGAATTTACAATGCATTTTAATATGGCCAGATGTCTGCTGGTCCTAGGTTTTTAAGACTCATCTAGTCATTTGTATATTCAAGGAAGTTATCAATGCTGGAGCCTCCAGACTCCAAATTCAGAGTTCCCCAAACCTGAGTTTGGGGAAATGTTAAGATTTCTAAGAGAACTAGTCTTAGCTTCATGATATCCCCTGAAATGCATAGTCAGTCTCTCATCTCCATCAGAGATTAATCTTTGCCAGGGGAAAAGACTAGACCTTTGTCCTCTCAACACCAAGTCATTCCCATGAGTAAGTCCCTATCTTTTCATGTCAGATTTGGATCAGCTTTGGAAAAAAGCTCAAAGGGTCGGGCAAGTTGGCAGAATTTGCAAAAGGGACACTTTTTATATCCCTCTGTCACCTGAGAGATTCGTTTCATAAGCCTGCTCAGCCCTCTCTACTTGCTATGCAATACCGAAATAACTGGGAAAGTCTCTCATAAATTGAATTGAACTGACCATGGATTTGAAGTTACTCCCTTTCCTACTGAGTTAAAGCCAAATAGAGTTGCCTCCGAGGGCCCGGCTTTGATCAGTCGCTCGGTACTTTTCTCTTCCGGACTTAAATACATCCAGTCTCCAGCACTGGTTTTATTTAATGTTCTTGTTCACTTCACTGGAAATGCTTTAACTCTGGCACCTGCTGACTGCAAAAGTGATTAGGATTTCATGGGACCCGAGCATTTCATTTCTAGTAAGCCACACCACGGCTCATAAATTAATACAGGATTATGCTTCAGCATTGACTCTGCAGGCTTGTTTTGAAGTGAAAAGGGAAAGGCAATTGAAGGATGAAGCAAAGAGGAAATGATCAGATGAAAAGTGAACAGTTGTTCCAAACCTGACAGTGTGTATTAGCATAAGCACTTGCTTATGAGGAAACTCAGAAACCTCCTGCATTGTAGTCTGTTCACATTGATAAGTGTCATTCCTCACTCTCCCAACCTGCCTTGTTTTACATCTGGAAAATGCCTCCCTTGCCTCTACCACTTTGAAGGACCTCTTCAATCTCTGGAAGTTGTTCCAGCTGTCGCTGTCCCAATTCCTGGAGAATCCACCCTGATGGAGACTCACCAAGGGGCTCAGTACATGGATGAAATTGTATTGGAACATATAGGCCAGAACATCTGATTGCTGACTGTCTCAAAACACAGCATCAGGCACAGCGACCATGACATCAGATCCATATGTTCCCTTTCTTGCCATAATTCCCTAGATTGCTGTAAATTGGTCGTTTTTTTCCTTGAAGATTGTACCAGTGGTCACTTAAGGAGTTTTTGCATCTCTGCATGAGTCTGTCTTTCATTTTCTTAACTGCAGACAGAGCAATCTTGATAGAATCCAATTTGATAGCAAATGTGTATTTTTTTTCTAGGAATATCATGGGTCCTAGGACAGAGCACTAATTTTAGCATGACTTAAAGTTTTATGAATGACTCCTTGTTAACATTGCCAAATCTACATTTCACAATACTTAAACTTGTATTTTCTCTTGAACCCTACCCATACTCTCTTTGCCAGGATAATTCATCGACTTTTTCATTTCTTTTACCAGATGCTATCCCTGAAATCCTTAATTCAAAGGAATTAAGTCTTAAGAGATCACCTCCATTCTGTATCACCCCTGATTGCTATCTGTTGTAGTGGCCTTTCCTTTAGAGAAGAGAGAAAACTTTTGCTGAGTTAAGTATTGTCTCTCTAGTTCCAAGGATAGTGCTTTAACCTTAGATGAAAATAAATATTTAGTAGCTAAATACAGTGGTCAGGATGCTTGTCTTGCACATGGCAAATCTGAACTTATTCTTCAATACCCCATATGGTCTCCTAGGCCCCACAAGGTATGATCCCTGAGCACAGAGTCAGGAGTAAGTCTTGAACACTACCAAGTCTGTTTTCCCACCCAAAAAAGGGAAAGAAGGGGAAATGTATAAACTGAAAGTAGAGGAATTTTGCAAAAGTATAGTAGCTAAGCTTGATGAGGAGGATGGTTTAAAATTGAAAGAGGAAGGCATATTTATTTGTTTTATTATGGTACTTGGAAGACTAAAGAACTTCTTAAATTGAGTTAGAGGTAGACTTAATTACATTAAAGTTTTCATAATAAAGTACAGTTATTAATGACAAAATCGTCTCTGTTTACATTGGTATATGACAATTAAGTAGTACGATGTGACAGGCTGTGAATTAGTCGGCAATAATTCATGCCTTGGGTGTTTTGCACAAGTGTGATAACAAGATGCTATCTTGACAGAAGGCAGGCAGCTGAACCCAGCCTCTAACAGATTAACTTTCTACTTTTCATGTAAAAATCATGTTCTGCCTCGAACTGCTTTAGAATCAAGGCAGCAAATAAAAGAAAGGACCTGAACTTCCTTTGTTCTGTAACTTCTGCCCTCTAACAGATTGAGATCCATTCATGTTCATGGTCAATATGAAGACTTTACATCTCTCCCAGACCCAGTCAGGTGGGAAGAAGCAAGAGTAGTCTGGAGTGAAAAGGAGGGGTTGTCTAGGTTACCAGTGTCAGCCCCTCTGCAGTTCTGCTATGAAGGAATTTTTTTAAAAAAATATTTCATATGACTCTTGACCCATTGCTTTACTCTTTAGATGTTTTTTCTCCTGTGAGACAATAGTCTTTCATTTCTGAAACAGAATATAAAACATCTTGATAAACTAGGCAGATGTTTCTAAATTGAGGAGAGAGAGAGAAGAGAGAGAGAGAAGAGAGAGATTATTGTGGAAATGTGAGAATTGTCTTTGTACAATAGATACCTTCAGAAATGCACTTCCTGACATGACAGAAAAATTAATATGTCCATCAAATTATTTAGTCTTGCCTTTAATACAGGAAAGTGTTGCTCATCATGTCTTTTAAGTGCATAGGAATCTTTGTTTCAGGTCACACAGAAGATGGGGAAATGTAAAAACATATCAGAACCTGGGATCCATTTTGCTCCATGAATAATGTTGTGACCAATTAGCATTGCCTTCTATAAGTATTATTTGGAAACTACCACCACTCCTTGCCCTTGGAGCCACTTCTCTGGCATGTTCTTTCCTAGCAGTTAGTTCTATTCTGTAACACACAAATGAGTTTATGGACGGTCCAATAGACTAGCCATTCTACTCTTCTGCTGTGGGCCCTAGGTTTATATGAACATTGGGAGAGAAAGAGGGTCACATCTTTATTTCCCATAACTATTTAAATTAGCTATAAAAGCACATGTTGCTCCTGAGTCACAGATGTGACAGTTTCTTCAAGCTTTGTGAATAGATTTGCCATTTTTGCTTGGGTTGCTGAGTCAGGAAATTGACATTCCACTGTTGTGCTTTTAAAAGTCTTTGTTGTGACTTCATTTCCCCCTCCCACCTCTGACAGTTGAAGCAGAAAGGTGGATTAGCTTTCTTGATTCCAATTATCTTCCCTATAGTATATTGCTGATACGCGACTATGTCAGATAAGTTTTGTGAAGTCGAAGGAAATGTCACCTGGTAAATGTGACAGCATTTGAAAGAGGCCATGAAAGGTATCCATTGTTGTTGATGGGTCTCCAAGAACCATTGTTTAATGACATATAATTCTTTTTAATATTTGAACTGAATTCCTGCCCCCTTCCAACTTTGCTCAAAGATTGCCATGCAAATGTCAATTTTGTTTTTAGCAAAGACCTAAATTGAGATAGTCATTGTGTTGTTCTACTTGATTTCCTTATTCATTTGAGATTTTCAGTAGAAGGTGTTTTTCATAGCATTTCAATTCTTTGCTATTTTTTTCTTTTCACCATGTCATATAGGACATCATTTCTCAGGAGGCTGGGTTCTCAGGAACCCAGGAAACAGGGTTGAGGCAAAGAATGGGTAATAGCAGGTGGCCATGTGTGTCTTTCGGTGTCTGCTTTTGTGAAAAAAAGTGGAGAAAGAAGGCAGAAGGCCCTTAAGAGTTATTCAGGGCTTTTTAATTCTGTAGAGTTCCCCTAGATTTCTTATCATCTGGGGAAGCTATGTAACTTTCTTTTATTTCCATCATCGTTTCATAGAGTAACTGGTTATTACTTTCAAACTATGTGATGTTCTAGCTTTCCCGATGAACAGCTTTGTCTTTTTATCATATTAAGAGAACATTAATTGCAGTTAAAAATAGGACACTGTATTCATATTTTTGAGGCCAAGGTAAAGCTCTCAGAACTTGGGGGAGAAAGAACTGTGCAGAAAATTCAAGGGATTGGAAAACTCGCTGACCTGACATATGGACTAAACAGGAAGGGACAGCTGGGAGTTAAATTTGAGGTATTTGCCTTCTGGATTCTATTACTCTGTTACTGTCAGTGAATGTGTGGCATGACTTCATTCTTATTAAACGGTCAGAGAGATTTTATAATTTCAGCTCTGTCTCTCTCTTGATTCTTCACAATATAAACCAAAGAATGTTCCTAACCTACAGTAGATCAAGACTTCTCCCCCCTAGGATTATAGATTGCTTTATTTATTTATTTATTTCACTTAAAAGAATACTTCTCTGTTATTTTCAGCAGCAAAATGAATATATTAAGTCCTTTTTTTGACACTGGAGTTCTTGTAAAGTATAAGTAACCATATGACCTACAGCATTTCATTGATCTCTAGCATTTTAATGAAAATGCAACATTTTCAGGTGTGAATTTCTGTCTTGCTTTCTTATATTATTTATCTAGTTTATAATAATTACCTCTGGTCCTCATTTGTCTTCAACCTCGTACTTAAAAATTTTTCCAGGAAAATAAACCAAATGATTCGAATTATCTTCAAGATACCTCCCCAATCCAGTCTCCTCAAATTGATAAATAATCCAGGTGGTCTTTTCTGTAGGGGTTTGTGGGAATTGTTTTGCTTGAGGTATAGCAAGCAGAAATGGGAAATGGCACTGACTCGCAGAGGAGGACCAGGAAAATAGAACAGGAAATCAATGGCATTTATTTTATTACTGGGAGAAAAGGGGGGGAAATGTGGATGAATAAGAAAAAGACTGAATGAGGCTCACAAGGCAATGAAGAAAGACTTACCAATGCGAAGTAACTTTTCTATATGCATTAGCTGATATTTTTCTCTAAATACAACCTACTTCTTTCTTTACAAACACCCTTGAGACTCTTAAGTTTGATGTACAGGATGAATCCAAAAAAGCCAAGGGACACAAAAGAAAACAGACAATTATCTCCAGGAAGATGGATTACATTTTCAGCTTGCAAATGAGTGCTTCTTTGCTTAGGTTAAATCTTGTACTGGCAGCAACTGCTAGTTTCCTGATTTTTCTTTCAAGAAATCTTGCATCTGTAGAAAATATGAAATGAGGAGGATCTCAGGAACAATTCAGCTAGGATAAATGAGAATATGAGTTGAGTTAAAAATAATACTTGAAAAAAAAAACATAAATTCTTTAGGAGATAATGGTGTGAAGGAATGACACATGCATACTTTTTTCCTGGGAACGTATCTTAGAATTCTGCTTTTTAAATCTTGATGTGGTCCAAATAATCCGAAAGTCATTTTTATAAAGTTGATGTAGAACCTAGCCTTATCATTAAACAGATGAAGTTTCTTTCCTGAAATTTTCTTTGGAATTAATATTTGCGTTTAAAAAAATGAGAATCAGTGATCCAGTAGTCTCTCTGTGCCTTTATCATTCTTTTCTATGAACTTAACAGCCCAAACGGGCATAATATGTTAACCATATGTATAGGTCACCTTGTTGTAAAACAACATCCCACACAAGTTTCTGGGTCACTAATGATGTGTGGGGATGGGAGGCAGAAGGAGAGATGATCTATATTTGGGTGATTTCCTAGAGGACACAAGAATTTTCAGAAACAGCACTTATTATATGTAGGTAAAAAATGACAATTATCAAATGAAGAACAAGTTTTGGAAAGAGATTGAGGAAAGCAGACTAAGCCAAAAGGGCATTTTTCCTCTTAGCACTGCACCTGGGAGAGCTCTGCCCTTCAACTAACATCGGAGTCCATTCAGCAGCTCATTGCAGAGAACAGTTGACAGCGACCAAGAAGCCTGAGCATGTTGGTAGGGCTGAATTCTCAACACTCAGCTGCAGTCTTGAGGAAAAACATATGTCTAATCTTGGAGTCTTTGTTACTGATTATATTTTGATTATTCTGTGTCTAACTATTCGAAACCAAGTGGGTCCAACTCTGTAGAAAGAGAACCTGTGTCAGTTTCTGTGAAATCTCTGTTCATACTACGGGGATGAAGGCAGGACTTCAACATTAAACTTAAACATAAACCCTTGAGATATGGGGGGAGGGTACAGGATTTGATTGATGATCAGAGATGTTTTCAATGAAGTGGTAAGTTGGAAGTAAGATCTAAATAGCTGATGCATGAAAAATATGGCATGAAAAATATGGAATCTGATAACTTGGAAAAATATAAATTCATTAAAATGGCCAATAACTATCAAAATCATCTAATCATATAGAATTTTGAATGACGTGCTTCTAAGAGTGTTTCTGAGAATTCTGGCCACCTCATACAAAAAATGCACTAAACACACTTTAGCATATCTACTAAAATTTGATTTTGGTATGAAATTCAACTAAACATATTTCTCTTACTAAGAAAATTTTCTTATTTTTGTATTTCCACTTATGCTCCCTTCAAAATGAGTGTTCATTTGAAAAAGAAAATAATGTATACAAAACAAATTTTATCATATAAGCTATTTATTCAATGTTCATACCAAATACCTTAACAGGAACAAGTACTTTTTTCAAGTCTGTGATCCCAAACCACTTTTGTGTTTCACTGCACTAGCTTTCATATAGCAAAGCTATGTCTTTGTGATAGCCAAAATATTTTTTTTTTTGGTTTTTGGTTTTTGGGCCACACCCGGTGACACTCAGGGGTTACTCCTGGCTATTCGCTCAGAAGTCGCTCCTGACAGGCACGGGGGATCATATGGGGAACCGGGGGATCGAACCGCGGTCCGTCCTAGGTTAGCATAGGCACCTTATCTCGAGCGCCACCGCCCGACCCCCCAGCCAAAATATTATAATTGTATTCGCAGACTATGTATTCAGTCATTTCTTTAATATTGCAATATTCATTTCTTAAGCTTTTTCTTATAGTATAGGTGGAACAGATGATGATCATCAATGTATTATAAATATAGACTTTCAAAAACAAGTAAAAAAATTCTAAAATAATTTTATATATTATGAGTTGACAACTGTTCATATTATCATCCTCTGGCTAGTTCTTGCTGAATTTAGTCATTCTTTGGACTTGATGAATTTTACTAAGTCAGTTTTTATATCCAGGTTAAATGAATCTTACTTTTTTCTCTTAGTTCTGGCCTTGATGAGACAAGGAGTAAAATAATTGGATAGCATGGGATTTGTGACAGAGTGTAAGATAAAATAGGATTTGGAATACCAGAGTTAGTTATCCCCAAAGAGAAAAAATATCTATGTAGAGCAGAGTTACTCAAGTCTAAAACAAAAATACACCCACTGGTTTTCATGGAACTGAGGAAAGTAGTGTCTCTTTACATCAGGCATGCACAAAGGAAATCCATCACTTTAGTTACTCAGAGATGTGATAAGATTTATTTCACAGACAACACCAATTCCAAGAAAATATTTATTCAATAAGCAGCATTCATTGTATTCAAAATAAGGATAAAAATTTCCCTGTCCAGGAGGGGTTTATAATCCAGGATAAGGGGAAAGAATATGAAGTAACTAATATTGAGAAATACTACTCCAATACTCATATTTGTGCATGTTTGAGGAATAAAGGAACTGACTAGCTTTGTTTCTTTCCAAGGATTTTTTTTTACAGTGAAGAGACTCAAGATAACCAAGGCTGGTGGAGTTATGTCCATTATAAGGATAATATAAGGATTATTTCTTCTCTAAGTAGAGTTCCTTCACACTTGCTCCTTAATAATCAGGGACACCTCAGCATTTCTCTTCTTTATGCCAACCCACGGTCTCTACAGGCATTGTATCTCCCTCATTATACCATCCTATGGAAACTAGGGTACAGACCGATGAATAATATGGTAATTCCTGACTACCAACTTTGGGATATGTAATTTTTGGGGGTCACACTGCAGGTGTTTATGACTTACTCTAGGTTCTTCGCTCAGGATTACTCCTGGAAGTGCTCAGGAAACCATTTGTGGTACCGGGGATTGAACCCAAGTCAACCATGTGCAAGGCAAATACCCTACCAACTATACTATTGCTTTGTCCTAGGTGTCTTTAATATTAAACTAAAAATAGTTAATGATAGAATAAAATTAACAATTGTAACAATATATAAAGGTCAGAGCAATAGTACAGTGGGTAGAGCATTTGCCTTGCATGTAGCTGACCCATGCTTGATGCTCGGCGCTCCACATTGTTCCCTGAACATCTCCACAGTGATCCATCAGTATAATAGAGCCAGGAGTAAGCAGTCAGCATTGCTGGGTATGGCCCCCAAACCAAGAAAATACTTGACATTAGATCCTTTATTGATGTATAAATAAATTCCTCTGAAGATTATTCTGGTTGGAGTACATAAAGAAAACCTTGGAAATCAGGATTTTTTTATAATTTTTATTTTAAACATATTGACTTACATATTGTTGACAATCATATTTTAG